>JAJOOR010004448.1:0-43917 GCA_036250505.1 Solanum acaule
CTTCTAATTGATGGCTTACTTAAGAGGGGACTTGTAGATAGATGTTCTGAGTTGTTGGATATTATGGAGAAAAATGGTTCTCGACTTAGTTCCCAGACATATACATTTCTGCTAGAGGGACTTGATAGAACAGACAACAAATGAAGTATGAAGTTCCAGCTATTTGTGATTCTATTCCATATGTTTGTTCAGTCAAGCATGTCCACAACTAGATCTTCACGTGCACCTTAGTACCCTGTTGCCCGAATAATGATTTCTCATTTCCATTCTTGTGGGCTGTTCTTTTTAAGGGGAATTTGCCTTCCATGAGATCAGTTTGGAGTCCCCATATGGTATATGCAGCTACGTCTGACAGGTAACAGGCAAGTTTCTGATGCTTTCTTAACTTGTTCTTCCACTCCTCCGTCTATTTTCATCTTTAGTGTGTTCTTTATACTTTTTATTAAAGTGGAAGGTGGATAAAATTGTAAAAAAAATTATGTCTCGTTTTGTGGTTCTAAAACATGTACTATTGATTCTATTTCAAAATGCTGTGAACTATTTATACTTTTGTCATTTTATTGCTGTAGAGATCACGTTTCTAGGCATGGGGGCAACCTTTAATGGCAGAAATTGCTAAAAAGTACCTTCATCACCCAAGAACTCCATTAGAACCCTCTCTTAAGCTTTCTTTCTGGTTAGGAACTGAAAATAAATGTTTTTATGGGTTAAAACGTCGTATAGCCGACATACCATATTTTTGACCCGACCCGATTTGCAACCCGGATTCTGCCCAGACAGTCTGCAGTAAAACACTCATAACTTCTTACTCCGATGTCGGTTTGATGTTAGGTTTTGTGCATTGCAAACTAGACTTGTAGACCTTCGATTTGATAGGTCACGGGCCTTTTAAATCTTTATATATTGGGAGAAAACATCAAAGACATTTGACCCAAAGTTCAGAAACTTTTATTAGAGAAACTTACAATAACTTTTGCCGACCTTTGTTTCGCTACTTTTCTTGACTTCAAAACTTAAAATACAACCATTGTGCTATTATTATACCTCATAAAACATTATTCTTAGCATAGACACTCATAGGCTCTTCCCGGGAGGTATGGGTTCATTTAAACCTTTCAAATGGGCGAGGTGCCACATGAGCCATTTCTTTAACCCCGAACCTTTGTTTGAGGGATTCCTTTGACATGATTTTCAGAACTCTCAATTATAACTTAAATGTTTAAACTATTAATACACTTGATTTTTGAAATACTCTCTTTATAAATTATCTATGAACCAATGCCTCTCCTATGTGGTTTGCGAGCTATTGCATAGGAGCGGAGGTTTTACCCTGTGCACACCCAAAGGGTAGCGGCTGCGGGTTTCCTTTGTCATAAAAATAAAAATAAAAATTATGTAGGAACCAAGAATAGGAACTAATTGAAGCACCTTAAGCTTTTTATGAACATCTTCAAGGTTAAGTTATCTTTTTAAAAGTAGTTTGAAGAAATATGGTAGGTGTTTGGTTTTGATGAATCATCTGTTTAGGCTAGCAGCCGTGAGCTGCTACTCTGTGACAGTCAAAAAGGTTTTTCAATAATAAGCTAGTTTTCTCCTTTCTAAAACAAAAATAATTTAAGCAAATTGTAACTAGAAAAACATCTTATTCATCAGAGATGGAGTCAAGTTCCGTTCTTCTATTCTTTAAAGTTTTAACAAAAGTACACTTAAGCAAGATGCTGTGTTTTAAAGACTGCTAGAATTCACATTGTTAAGCAAGATGGTTTTACACTGAAACCTTACCCCTGCCTCTACCCCTCCCTTATTATATGAGAAACACTGTGTACTATGATTCAGTATGTGCAATTCTATTTCCTTTTCAGGATAAGCACTACTCTGTCTCTTTAGGTGGTACATATTGCTAGATATTTTCTTGATGCTGATGATTTCTGGAATTTCTATTTTGGTTATGGGATTAAGTCAATTTTTTGATGGTTTCTTTTTATATTCAACTTGTGTTAAATGGTATACATGAGTAGTTTTTGGTCGTGACGGGAGGGGAGGCTTGGGTTTGTTTGACTCATCAGGCACGGACAGTGGCTTTTTCTGTTTTAAATCTTTTAGTTCTTTCCTTCTATCGCGATTCCTTCACCATTATGTGTTGTCTTTTCTCACATTTGTATTTCTTGGTGTTGATCCATGTGATTTATTTATAGGTATGTTGATCCATGTGATTAATATATTGTCTTTCTCCATAAATCAATTTGCAAGAAACCAGGAGAGACAAAAGGTTGGTGTCTTATCTTTTATCATTTGATGATGTTATATTCTACATTGTTTTCTATGTATTTGGTTTGGACTGTGGCGTGTGGTTAATACTCTGCTTCAAAAGTTGAGAAAGCAAGGGAATGGAAGAGACAAGTAGAGAAAATCAAAATATGTCTCTTGCCTAGTTTGGTTGTAATCTATGCGGTGGTGGGAAGTTTTAGAAGAGACCACAGGGAGGAGATAACATTTCTCTGGATAAGCGAGAGAAGAAAATCATTTTCTTTTCACTATTTCTTATTTTTCTCTTCATTTCCCTTTATAATTTCTCTCCTTTCCCTTAGTGTTTTTTTTTATATTCCAAAAATAAAAGAAGCAATTGGACTAGAGATATTTTCTTCTCCCTATCCATCCTCACATGTTCTTCATCTATGCAGGGAGTGCCAGCACTTGATGTGCCAGAATTGTTGGCATACTAGTTAGGCAGTCGCGCTCATTTCTGGATCAATTTGGAATAAGAAAAGGTAATAGTTCATTTGTGATTTACAAATATACGAGTTGATTTTTGATTATCTTAGTTGCTTATATTCTGTTTGCATTACCTCTTTGCAATACTTGACCTGTGCATTTAGTCTACGTGAATGCTCTTTATTTTCTTTTTCTTTTTGATGCTTAGTCTATTTAATTGTTGAAGGTAAGATATTCTTCACTAGCATAAGTAACTATGGTGATATTACCTATGCTCCTGTTTTGATATTTTATCAGTGCTTTAACTTTGCTCTAGATATTCACTTACTCTTTTTGGACATATATAATAGGACATATAGCCTACTCTTGCACATTAACTAGGATGGTTAGCTTACCTTTGCATCAAGGGTGAAATCTCTAAAAGATATTCTCATTTTGTATTTATTGTAAATTGTTGCACATATATCCAGGAACATTTTCATCTTGTGTGAATTCTGCAGTAGGACTGTTACTTACAGACTTTCAACCAGTAAAATGGGATAGTTTCTCCGTCATTTATCCTTGACATGTCCAACATGAAGCATTTACATGATATACTGTGAGTAATAGACAGATGTTAGTTGGATGTCATAATTTAACAATCAAGCTTGATGTGTCGATGGACACTATAAGTTATCTTCTCTGGCTCTTAAATTTATTTATCAGAAAAGATTGTGGATGTCTGTGCAGCAAGGGTCGAAGCAAACTTTTACTACACCACTTACCCGGAGGAGGGTCCTCATGGTTGAAGGTGAAATTATGAATGATGATCTGGATATAAGAACCATGGTCATTGTTAAGAAGGTGGATTTTGAGGAGATTCTACCAAGCAGAATCTATCAGATGATAGAAGGCATGTAGTCACAACGGCTAGCCTTCCTTCGATAACAGGAACTGCTGTAAATCTTCTATTCCGAGCAGCTCACTTAGCCAGATCAGAAAAGCAGAATGCTATGTTACTGGTTCCATGGCTATGTAAATCTGACCAAGAGCTAATTTTCCCAAACCACCTTTCATTAAGTTCTCCTGAAGATCAGGACCTTTATATATGCAATTGGCTCGAGGAGCGAATTGGTTTCAAGGCTGACTGCAGGATTTCATTTTACCCTGGAAAGGTAGTCCCCGATTAACAGCTAAATAAATTATAATATGACAGGCGAAGATGTTGAGATGGATGTGATTATTGACAAATATTTTTTCCCTTGCAGTTCTCCAAAGAAAGGCCTGTATAATACCAGCTGGAGACACTTCTCAGTTTATCCCGTCAAGGGATGCCGATGTTGCAAAATTTTAGAGGAGCCAGAACATCTCAGTTGGTACCACCCAGGCAAATGTTGGAGTGATAAATTTAAATCATCTTGTTGGCGTTGTCCACACAAACTATTTGGAATATATCAAGAGGGAAATGAATGGGGCTCTTCAAGCTTTTTTTGTGAAACACACTAACAATTGGGTAACGAGAGCATACCAAGACAAGGTATGTTTAGTCTATGGATTAATTCTCCTCCATAGAAGAAGAAAGAAGGAAACTGTGGTCACATGCATTTAGCATTGGAAGATGCCTTAACTGCATTTTAGAGCACCATGTCCTTTTATTAATATTAAAACACCCTACCTGTCATTTCATTTTGTCTTAATTGAGATGTCAATATTGCTGTTTAGGTATCCAGGATTTACCCAAGTCTTTGGTCTGCAATGTTCACGGTGTCGGTCCAAAGTTTCTGAAAAAGGAGAAAAAGTGGCAGCAGATTGATGAAGCGACCAGCAAGTTTTCTCTAATTGAGCATCTTTCGTAGGCAAAATGGTCTGGGCGAATATACTGGGAGTTGATAGATCTCTTAAGCAAAGCACAAGAATGACCTTAATGGATTTAATTTGGAGGTATATGGCAATGGGGAAGATGCTCATGAGGTGCAGAGTACAGCAAAGAGGTTAAATCTTGATGTCAACGTCGTGAAAGTAGAGACAATACATATGATTCTCTTCATGGGTAAGAATCCTTATGTAGAACTTAGGGCATTATTTAGTGCATCTTTTTTCCGTTTTTGTCCGATGATCTATAAAGCATCATTAGGGATAACATTCTGTTCCCTGTGGCAAAATGATTTTAGAAATTACTGTTAATGCATAAATGACTAAGATGGTAAAGATTATTCGTATGATCTGCAATGTTAACCTGAAAACTAATTGAGCACATTCCTACCTGATTTCTGTGATGTAGAGTATGAGACAGATATACTCACCCGGGAGATTTTCAATCTTACTTGGGTACAAATGTTCTTATTCATTTAAAGGGTGAAATCTCATGAATCACTTTACTTGTATAAAGTCTTAAACTTTTTCTCCTCGACATCTTCTACAAATACTGAATACAATTTTTTTTTCTTGGGATTTTTCATCCACATGGTACTTCCAATTGCTAAATCTTAAGATTGATCAACTGCAGACCCTTTGCTGCCTTTTGTTTGATGCTAGTTATTGTTTTTCCCATTTCCTTGTTCTCTGTTAGATTCTTTACTGTTCAGCTTTTAACATAGTTTTGCTTGCAGTGCTGCGCTTTGCACTACCATGGCTGAGCTCTTGCAAATGGGGAAATTTGGACCACTGTCGGATGAATTTTTCCAGGTATTCCCAAACCTGCTTGACTTACACGAGTCTGAAGACTTTATAGCAAAATTTGAAGAGGTAGTGTCTGGTAGCCTCAAACTCTCACTCATGAGGAACGATACGAGATTTCATGAGAAGCTGACACAGACGTTCATGGAGTTTTCTGACCTCGATAAGGTTTTGACTAGTGAAACCAGACTGGACAGGAAACGTCGGGAGGTCCCTGGATTAATCTTGTAATGCTAGGCTGGTAACACTACAAATATAAGAAGACAACTCATGTGTGCTGGCTAATTATGCTGAATGTCTTGTTTAATTGTTCTATTATCAAACTTTTCTCAAGGTTATAATAAACTTTTACAATTATAATATGACATGTTCCTTGAAGTCTAGTACTGAAATTGCAGGCTTAAATCTTCATGGTGTCATGCCACATGCATTTATGAATTCAGAAAAGCTCTAAAAAACAAACAAAAGTATCACCAACAAAAGATTAGATATAAACCCAAATGTGTATAAACAAGCAAATAGCACAGAAGAGTCTCCCTCAGCTCCATTTCTACTTTAGCAATAATTTAATTACAAAGAGAACTCCAAACATTAGAAAAATGAAAAAAAAAGATACTCGATGCACAAAGCATTTCGTGTTGATGCAGGGCTAGGGAAAGGCGGCACCCTAAGGGGATGTTAACGTGTAAGTATTAGTGACTAATTCCACGGTTCAAGCCCAACATTTGAGTAATTCTTATTTCTTCCATGGTTGAATAGAAAGAACCACCACCAAGATAATAATGAGCAAAATAATAATGGCAATGCAAGTCCATTTTCTTGAACTTTTCTGGTGCTTTCTTGCTACCTCAAGCTGCTGAGCACCACCTCTCACAAATGAATTGGCTCTATTAACTTGACTTTCAATGTCATCTAGCTGAGCTCCTTGACTTTCCACTAAAACAGCCATGTCCATGAAAACTTGATGCAATTCTTTCAGATTTCTCTCCAATTCCTTCACAGCTTCATGCCTTTCTTGAATCTCCATAACTGTGTCCATTACTTGTCCTCTTCCTTGCTCCTGTATTGCTTTCTGCAAAAATGTCTCACTTTGGCCAGTGGATATTAGAGTATCCAGTGTACCTTCATCTGGATTTTCTCCCGTCACCGTGTAGTACCTGTTGATTTAAACTCTTAGAGTAGTCAGAAGTCCTGATTTCGAGTCTCATCCACATTCATTATAAAAAGAATCAGAGCCACATGATACATGAGAGGATCAACATTGTGTTCTCTCTAACAGTTTCAGTTTTCAGATGAGATAACCACATACTTTAATCTAAACAGAATAGGTAAAGGTCCGGAGTTCAAATGTCATCAGAGAAATCTCATATTTCCCCTTGATCCATAATGGAGCTTCAACATGAAGGTAATTTTAAACCATAGTCTAAAGTTGAGGGCCTTTTTCTTGAAAAATTTGGACAAAGACCTACTCGTTTCACCCGGAGCTCCATTAATCCATAAGTAACAAATACAAAACAATTTACTAACGGCAAGAACACGAATGAATCAAAAGTCAAACAAAAGGCAAAGATGCTCGGTGTAATTCCACAAGGTGGGATCTGGAAGGGTAGAATGTACGCAAACTTATCCCTACGATAGAAAGACTGCTTCTGTTAGACCCTCGACTCACAAAAACAAAACAGTCCAAAGAAAGAACAAATGGAAGTCAAAACAATTAGGTGGAAGTTCAGATAACCAACCAAACCAACTAACTGAGCTACTAACAGTTCTCGAGAAAATAACAGATAGTAACAAAAACATCAAATAACACAGATGCAAGATTTAAACTTGATTCAACAATACCTTCTCTGAACAGTTTCTCTATACTCAGATGCCATTCTTTGCCTTAATTCATTGAACTGATTCATAGATTCTTGAAGTTTTTTCCTCAATCCATTCACAACAGAGGTTCTTGTTCTATCAGATGAACTTCCAGGTCCACAACCAGGTACACTTCGGTTAGCAGCATTAGATCGATCTAATGCTTCTAATCGAACTTTGATGAATTTCGCCTTTTTCAAAGCTATCGAAACATCATTATCCATCTTTGTTCTGAGATCTTTGACATTTTTAGCATTGTGCAGAGTCTTGCTCTGTTCATGTGAATTGTGGAGTTGGGTATGAATCTTTTCGAGTTCTTTAAGCTCGTCTTTAATGGTTTCTACATCTTCGAAGAATTTGTCAAGATTGACACCACCAGTTTGTCTCATTTGTATTCCAGGTGATTCTTGATTTGGGGATTGTTCTTCATTTCTGAAACGAGAAAATGATCCTGAGAATAGATCATTCATTGTGAAATTCTTATGCTAGAAACAATTTCAAGATTTTGATTGGAAATTTTGGTTGAGATGGGTTTTGAAGGGGGTGAAGTGGGGGGGGTGGGGGTAGGGGGTTGAAATTAATTAGCTCTTGAATGGCAGGCTGGAGAGAAGACTTGTCAAAATGGTTGTCTACTTCAACAACTATGGTGACAAGTTGGAAGGAAAAAATGAGTTTAAGTCAATTGATATTAATGTATTAGTCTTCACTATTCAATGTATATTAAAATAGATAGTGACTTTGGGTTGTGGTGGAGTGGTGGATATGCGTTAATCCTTAACTAGATGTTATATATTCGATGTTGGTACTGCCAACATCTTGCCTATTGTGGCTCGGGTCATAGTCATGCTTGAAATGAAGTTTGTGTGGTAGACTTAGTTAAGAAATAAAATTGTGCATTTGCTATAAACTATAGATTTTGATATGATAGTAAGAACTTAAATCTAAGATTCAAGAGTTGGATATTGAGTAGTCCTTGGTTTGAAGCGCTTTGAAACTTTATTGATGTGAATCTAAATTAGTCGAGCTCTATAGCTGATAATTGACACTAAGTGAGAAACCAAAAAAATAAATATATAGAGACTAAAGGTTATGGTAGGATGGTGATTACTCCTCCATCTTTAACTAAATATTTCGGATTTCAAAGTCTAACAAAAAAGATTAATATAGACTAGGGTAGTGAGCATTCCTCTATCATATACCACATGTTTCAGGTTCAAGTTTTGAATATATAATTAGTTTTAATAGGGATCACTCTACCTTCTAAATTGAACTTTCCGACACGATTTCAAAGTAATCTGACCTCAAAGTGAATACCCTAAAAAAAAGAGGAAATGGTCAAAACTCACAAGTATGGTTAAGATTGACTGGGTCTAAGTCTAACAGGGCCGGGGTTTATACGTCAGAGAATTTTGAGTACCAAAGAGAATGTTCTCATCTGAAAGGCTGTTTTGGCTTACATATTAATCATGGAGAAATTATTACACTAGAATTGTCCAAGTAACAAATAAATATGAAAAACTAATACTTGGATACAATTTTAAATGGACTGAACAATATAAGACACGACCCAACATCAGAAACAATGGATTGAAATGAGTCTTACTCTGATATCATAGTACAAGTCCAGTCTCAAACACACCAAATACTAAATCAATACTTCAATTCAATTTTTACAAAACATCACATACTTGATAATTTGAACCTTCATAAACTTATTTCGATTTAGGATATACGTCCTACTTATAAAGAAAAAGTGCATTAAGGTTTTAGCACTTCGTAACATCCATGTAGCTATCTGAATAGCTACATGGAATGATATATAGAAGCAACCTTAATGAGTATAGCCAAGGATGATCTGCCTATTCTAGAGTCCATAGACCTCAATTTGGTTGTAGTAAGGACGAAACATCATTAGATTTTGAGGTTTCTGCAGCAGTAGTTACCAACTGCTGCTGCAGAACCCCACTTACTGGCCATGAGAATGTCATGGCCAGTATTCGTTGTATCAAGAAACACCTCAATAGAGGACATATTGTTAGTTGTTTCCTTTGTTGAGTTAAAATTGAATACATCAGACTGCAAAACTTCAGAATTTTGTGATATAGTGTGATGACATTTCATGTTGCTAGTCTTGGTTGTACCGTTTGCATCATCGTTGATACTTCCATTTGTCTTCCTCGTGTTCAAGAAGCGGCCCCCACCTCCCCTAGGTCTATTCTTGGCATGGAGATGGCGCGAGAGGTGCAAGAATGGCTGTAACCATTAAACCAATACAAAAATTAAGCAACCAAAATGAGAACATGAAAGGAAATTTGGGTATGAGGAAAAAAAAAAAGCTAGTTGGAAGTAATCTCTTCGTCTCAATAAACTATCATTCATTTCTAAAGAGAGTGCTAAAATTTATGCACTTAATAGGGATAGAGAGCACATTGCTAACATGAAAACACCAGTTGTTATCATAGTAACTACATGAATCAAAGTCATCTACAACTATTTAGTCAAAAGAAGAATTTTACCTTGCGCGGTTTAAGTAAGTTCTTCTCCATTTCCTTTGCGCGGAATTTTCTACGCCTAAGTATCCCATGATATTGCTTGGCATTGACAAATATTGGGCTTTCATCAGAGGTCAAATTCAATGGTAGCATAATCCGGCCCTTCAAAATTTTGAGAATACAAAGTCCATTATTAGTATATTACTTTGTGCGTTTTGATAAATATAGTTGCTGATAATTCAGATAAAAAATTCGTATATAAAAAAATAGGGATACTTGAGGTGTGATAGTATGAAAAGGGTTTTTATATCGACGATGTATATAATTTTAATCTAGAAAACTTTACCAGGGGTTGACCAAATAAACCTAGATCAAAGTGGCCTTGATAGTCCATATTATATGATTGCATAGAAACACTTGATTCTTGAGAGTCTGCATAGATATTAATAAGAGTTTAATGGAAGTTTCATACAAAAGCATAACTCCAATTTTGTTAATTAAATCAATATAGAAGGTATCCTTAGTAAAAACAGATGAAGGAAAGGTGAAATTGGTTAGATAGTAAATCGAAGGGTCTCTCAGAAACAACCTCTCTATCGTACTAAGTTAGGAGTTGCGTACATTCTACGTTCCTCCTAGAGAAATTACAACCATTTCCTTCAAATCTCTTGTTGATCTTCCGTTCGTGTGTTGGGCTAAGACAATTTAAAGATATTCTCAACAATGATATACGTGATACCATCTGTTTTGAGACAATTTCAAATGGTTTAATTTTCCTCAAAAAGTTTTTTTTAAGTCTCACATGACCAATAAAAGTATCTTTATACTTTATATTATGGTTCTTTTCGGCTATCAATATGAAATTTTGTTCGTTCACCCAACAATTTCCCTTTTGAACTAAATTCCACAATATGGGCAATCGTCAATCCCTCAGACTAAATTCTACATGACTCATCACTCAAAACAATTAGGACAATTATTAATTAGTGAGACGGTAATTATTTCAAATTATAAAGTGAATTAGTATTTACGGTAGAATATTTGTGTAATTCGAATAGTTTTTCCTTATTTTATATACAGTATGTGCCTAAGCCCAGGTGAAACAAGATTAAAATTAGAAATAGAAGTTTATTGTAATTTATTTGATTATAATCAAAACACATATTTTATATTATATATCCTTTATTATTTAATTTCAACATGTATTATAACTCAGAATTGTTCTCTATAAATAACCTAAATTAACTAAAAAAGCTAAAGAGAATATTACCAGAGGACATAGATAATATTACTCTAAAGTAAATTCCTGCAATCTAACAACAAACAATAATCGGACATCAAATTAAATAAGGACATTTTTTCACACTTAACTTCACCAACCAAATTATACAAAAAATAAAAAAAATGAATTGAACTTCTTAAACAGTGGTACTTAAACAACATAGAGTGAATTAAGAGTGGTAATCAATTGAATATCCTTTGCCAGAAAATCATATTATGTATACAGAAAATTGAATTGTGTATACAAATCGAAAATTACACTATACATAAAATCTTGAACGTCTTTTAATGAAATTTTTGTCTACGCCATCACTGGCAGTAGCTCTTCTAGCCACAGTTATAAATCTTAATGTCTTACATATCTAACTCTACATTATTATATATAGTAAGGGAAAGCAAGATAAATTAGAAGAAAAACAAGGAACATATAAATGAAATTCAAATAAAATTAAAATTACTAGTCACTCACTACATAAAAATACTAAGAGTATGAACATAACTAAGATCATTAATCACATATGGATAACACAAAGTTAGTAGATATAAAAAAAAATTAATACTAAAAGCAAATTAAACTAGAGCTCTACTAAATATAAAATTTGAAGTATAAATTTTATTTTATTTTTGAAAAAAAAAACTAAAGAAGTTAGCTGAAGAAGAGAAGAGTGACATACTCACAAAGAGAGAGGAAAGAAATGGCAAATAGATAGAAGTATCCTATGAAATATAGCCTAATTAAAGACTATATATATCATAAGGGAAAAAAAAAGAGGAAAATGTTTATCTTTAATGAATCTTACTGTTTATAAACGCCAAATGTAATGTTGTGGGTGGGGGGATGACTAGGGCTTTTAGATAATTGATAATTGAGGTGGTTCTTTTTTGGTTTCCATACTTGGCATAAATCTATACAATTGGCTCCCACTATTATAATTGGTTGGTGGAGTATTTAGTATCTCTAGATGACCACTGATAATAACGAATGTGGTGGGATGAATAAGATATTTTCGTTCTTTAATTTAAGATTTCAAGTTTGAATTTTGAAAAAAAAAATATCATAATAGAAAGCGTTTCTTTTTCGAATGAATCCTATATAGTAAGAACTTAGATTAGACTAATCAATAGATTTTGAATACCATATGTATGAGCATATGCATTTGGAAAAAAAATGTTATGTTTTTCTCTTCTTCTTTTTTTTCTTCATAATTGTGGTGTCCAAACTAGCTTATGCATACCTCGACTAATTTTACATAATATATGTTATATATTTACCACCAACAATAAGTATCATATATAAAAAGTATTCATCTAGTGTTTTTGTCTTTATTGAAATTTGAACTTGAAACTTCGTGATTTTCAATTCACTTCGTTGATCATTAGGCAACGTCATTTTTTTTCTCTTTGTTGTTATTGGACACTTCTAAATCAAAGTACACTTTTATTCTGGTTAAAAGCATGAATTGTATGACAAGAAAAAATCCAAATTATTTTCATCATTACTAAAAGTTTATAAAATCACAAAAATAAATAAATTATAGATCAACTTTCACCAAAAAAAAAAGGAGGAAGAAGAGGAGTAGCTTCAAAGAACTGCAAAAATGGTTCATAGCTTTAGATAATTATTGCAAAAATGGCAAAAAGATGTCTTAATGGAACTCATCATACTTTGCAAAAATGCATCATTAGTATCCACATTAATAATGTTACAATTTTTTATTATTCTATAATGAATTTAATATTGATGATATATAAATAAAATAATAAAAACCTCTTCCAACAATTCTTAAAAGGTATATTAATCAACTACATGAAAATGACCTTTGTTATTAAGACTAGAGAACCCTTATTTGGTAACTTTACTTAGATACCTTTAATGGTAAATAAATATACTCATTGGATACATATATATTAAAAAAGATTCCGTAAATAATTACAAACTCAACATGTAGGTACACGTGTTACATCTTAATTAGTGAAAAAGCATTTCAAACATTTACTACTAGAATAAATCTTATTTTTATATTCACGTGTATTATCGTAGGATGAATAAGATTTTAATTAGAAGCTTTTGATTGACGCCTATTATTTTAAGACCAAAAGAAATATTATCTCCAAACCTTGATAATTTGGGAAAAAAGAAATAGATATGAGTGTTCTTCTAGATGCATTTTGGTGGATGATATATTGAAGATTTGTTGGAAGCCACAAGATAGCTACATGTGGAATACACTTAATAGTGCCACATAAAAAGTTACTTATATGACTCCGTTTGTTGCAAATCTTCATAAGATGTAGCTTTTTCATTAAAATAGATAGATCGTGGGAGAATGATTCGAGATTTCTTTATTTATAATTTAAAGATTTCAAATTTAAGTCTTTCAAAATAGAATTATTTTTACCAAAGATCAACGTATTAAAATAAAAGCATTGCAACCTGCAAATTCACATTTAATGAAATTTTAAGATAAATATTAAATACCGAATTAAAAAAATATATTATATGATAAGAACTTTTAGTAAACCAACTTTATGAAAAAGGACAAGCCAACTTTGGACTTATCTGTATTTATATACATGTTATGTTAAAAAGACTTTATCAAAACCTTTTTTAAAGAGAAAAAATATTAAGACGTGTGCAAATTCGGTACCTTAATTTGAAGTTTGCTTATTGAAAAAATAAAATTTTTTATGAACGTTTCCATCAAAATATCATCAAAAATATGGAATTTTTGAAAGAAAATCTGTCAAAAAACATTTTCGAAAAGTTTTATTAGTGATAGAGTTTGATAATATAACATATGTTAAATTTAAACCATAATAAATAGTAAGTGGACAGGTTAATATACTGTCATATCTCGATAATAGACAAATAGTATACTAAATACTGACTTGACCAATCAATTAATCAAGCTTCAACTTAATTGCCGCTAAACACTTTAAGCGATTTTGAATGCAATAGAAAATCAGTATCTTCCCAACCCAAATGAATTAATACCAGAATCTTTTAGTGAGGGAGGAACCAACTAGCAAGTGGAGGTTAGTCCCTAATTATATTCCTAATCATAGTACAAACCAAGATTTTAATTACTAATTTATCACATAGGTAGGTTAGGTTTGTTTATTACAACAAGGTTTTGATATATTAGTAAACCTCATAGTTGAATCTTTGCTGAAAGTCTATCAAAAACCACCTCTCTATTTTCACAAAGTAGATATAAAAGACTACGTACACATCACCCTTCTCAGACACAACTTGTGAAATAACACGGGGTGTGTGGGTTGTTGTATGGTGAATCTTTAGACTTCATGAATAAACATATCGAAAATGCTCATTCATAATAATAAACTTGGCTCAACCTTTATATAAACATCATTTCAAGTGAGATTGATGTTCTCAAAAGACAGGACCATACTGTTCCATGGCAAAAATTCTAAAAGACGAGATAAAAGTTGCAACAGTCAAAAGCTAACAAACATAGTGCACAAAAGACTCTTTGAGGGAAGAAACAACAATATATCCGACAAAAACAGCACATATACAGGGAAAAGGACATATCTTATGAAGTTGCTTATCAATTTCATCTCCCACATCAACCGTTTCCAGTAGACTTGTAGTGAAACTCGTCTATTGTGGTGTAAATTAGACCTTCCGATTCAAGAGAGTCAAGAGCTTCTCTGTATACAGAAACAATAAGGAATAAGGAAAATAAGCAAGAGCAGAAATGATCTAATGTTATTAATCATGAAAGAGAACGAGAGGGGAGAGAGAGGTACGAGATCTTCTCTGAAGGGAGTTGTAGCTGTTGGACAAGCTCATTGCGATGAACCCCTTTTTCAAGTGCACTGAAATAGAAATAATAGAGATTACTAGCACAGCAAAATCATTCAAGGAGCTTGGTAGTCATATTCTCAATCAATTACAAGCAAATAAAATACACTATCAATACTATGCCGTTTGGACCCTCCAAAAATGTTGTCACACCCGTGTCGGATAGGTTTTGGACGATCCGGCAGTAAACTTTAAGATCCAAGCAATACAGATAAATTTTTTTTTATGAAAAACAAAAATTTTAAGTCAGTTGGGGGACAGTTTTCAACACTTGAAAACGAATTTGTTTGGTTTTGGCAAAAACTATTTTGAAAATTAATCTTAAAAAATTAGAATTTTTATTTTGGAAACAAGGTGGATTTGTCCTTTGATCCAAATGAAAGATCTTCCTCACCATTCTCATCCCATGATCATAAAACCAAGGTGAAAATAGAAAAGGAAACCAACTTTTCAGAACCAAACAAACGCTTTCCAAAACCAAATCCAATCAACGTGGTAAATACAATGTAAGAACCATGTTGCACTACCAAGAACAGCAAGCATCTCTGCAAGCTCCTCAAGCAATCCAAATTTAGTCTCTTGATGGAAGTTCCCATTTACACTACAATGAAATACATAAAGGCATGCTCATGCCTGAGTTTAGCTAAACAAAACGTAAGTATATTTAGATCTTTCCAATGACTTCTGAATGGAGATCAGTATCGTATTGCTAAAAAATTCCTAAAGTTATCCCGTCTACAAAGTTCCTATGTGATGTTAGCAGTGACAAAGGCATCTTCTAGTTTTCTTTTTCTTTTGATAGGGTGTAGCCAGTATGAATTTGACGAAAAGTTTTCATGATACATCCCGAACATCCCAATGATGGGAGATATGTTCGCAATATCTACCACAAGAAGCCACTCCCTTCTCCAAAGGCGATCCTCTCGAAGTTCTGGTTGTTTCATAGATTGAAGAAGCTCTGTTTTATAAACAGGAAGATGAGGAGATAAGGCGCGAAGGATATTCAAATACAAAATGGATTTTTTTTTTATAACCGAGAGACCCGCCCTTTGGACCAATCACAGCCTTCTAAACTCGGTGGATAATGGACCCGCCCCTCTACCCTTCTCCACTTAAATACCGGGTTTTGCTTTGCATGGTGTGGGGCTTGAACCTGCGACCTAAGCCACAAATCCTCCACCTTTTGCCACTTGAGCTAGGCCTTGGGGGCAAATTCAAAGTGGATTTGACATGCAAAAAAAGGCGTCATGACCCACTACCTACGGATAGGTGAGAACAGACTCTTAGACTGTATCACTTATCTGTTCTATTATACATACATCCCTTTCTTTTCCTTAAGATATTTTTATAGGCATTGAACTCCACCTTAGGTGCTGACTGAGCGCAAAAGCAAGACAAGGGATAAAGGAGAAGTACCCAAACTGGAAAAGAACCTGTTAAGCATTCGTTCTCAATTCTTCTCTAAAGCAAGTGAATGATTTGAAATTTGAGTTATACCAAGGAATAACACACTTATAATTTTATTTCAATGTCATGTGACAGAACAAGATTATCTGACAAAATCAGTAGCCATGAAATAAGCACTACGACATGTAATAATAAGCATTCATTTATACTGATGTGATTTTATTGGTATTTGCACTAGAACTGCAAGCACTGCCCAGTGAGCGAAAGTGCTGGAGATTCAAATGACTTACAGGCACGATGGTTGTTGCAAGAAGTCCAAGACCATTTTATCTACACCTCTGATCCCGTCCATGCTGTATCCAGGAAACTGAAACATAAAAGATAAAGATAAAATCATTGACTACAAAGGAAATGTGAAAAATCTGAAAATGCATATAAAATTAACTACACAAATTAAAAGGAAGAGAAATGTAATTTGAAATACTTGATTTGACGCTGAAGCTTGGTATCCCTTTAAAGGAGTGTTGAAAGTTGAGCTAGGCACTTGAGCTGGCATAGAGGAACTATCATGTTGCTTCTGGAGTGGCAAAGGAAATGCAACTTCAATCAGAATCTTATGTACAGCATATTGTTTAGCTCATCATATGCAAGGCAGTTTGTTAAATACCCGTAGACTACTGTTGTAGCTATGAACATAAATGACTTGAGCAAAGTGGTATGCAATCTCATTGTAGTCATCCACAGGCCTAAAAACCACACATATAAGAAATTAGGATCTTTACCACCAACTCGTTAAAGCCGATACAAAGGTAACAGCGGCAGGGGGGCATCCTTCCTCCTCTAACCTCCCCAGAGACATAGTACAACAACATACCCAGTATAATCTCACATGCTCAGAGACATAGTATGAGTAGAAATAACAACTCTCGTGAAGATTTTGCATGCTTCCTGCCCTCGCCATTCATACACTAATATAAAAGGATAGGTGTATGGTTCAATCCATAAAGATGCTTTTTCATATATCAGAATCTTTTTCTTGCAAACTATCTTTCCATGTCAAGTTGGAGTTTACCGGATGTTCATTGGTATAAGAACAAATTTTCAAAACATGGTTAATGAAAATAATGATCACCAATTATACATGGCAATATAGTTAACAAATTTGGTTTACCCAGTTATTGATTCAACACAACTAAGGGATTTATCAAATAATGCAAAACCACCCATTTGTAACAATTTTACACACCAGTTTTGCTCAATTGTTCTCCTTGTGCCTGTTCATAAAAGGAGGCATGGAACAGATATAATTGCCTCATTTTGACAAACAACTATCATGTCATTTCACGTGCTTCTGAGAAAATACCAGTTGTACACACTCCCTCCACCTTCTACCTGATAAACTTCCTCTAAACCTTACGTCCCCAAAAAGAAAAGGAAAAATAATTTATGCTAATTATGCAATTATAAAAACAGCAATATACATGTATAGTCAACACTTGAAAAGAACAGAGATCCTAGATACCTTACAAAGAAATCGACTAATAAAGGCATGCAGGGATTAACTAGGGGAACAAGGGAAAGTAACTTACTTAGACCATACAAGGACCTTGAAAATACTAAAAATCAACATTAATATAATTTTCATGTTTTTGCAGTGTCTCAAGTAAAGATAAGTTAGTAACTTTGTGCTGAAACAATGCATTGCATACACGAATGCTGGATAGATTACAAACTATGTATAAAAAACCTTTTCTTTGAGAAAACCTAAAGCCCCACAGAATAGCTTTTTGCAAGGCAGAGGCAACCACCTCTCACTACCGGAGAAGAGTAATAACTTGTGCATATGCTCACCAACATTAGTATACTGAAGGGAAACAAAATGAGCAATTCAGAAACCCATACTGAAATACCTGACTGAGTAAGCCATCAACTGCTTTTTACCATGAAAGCCTTTCAAGTGTCCATGGACTCGAACATACATGCCATTTCTATTTAACAAAGAACCCAAAAATATGATAGAACATGATATTAAAATATATTATGTGAAAAAATAACACTATCGAGAAGAAGAATTACGTGACTGCTTCCATTTCCTTGGTATCAACAGCTTCATTTACCCTGCGTAGTACGCATCAACCAAATTTATAATTAAATTTTAAAAATACAAAGTCAAGTATGTCGAACATAGTAGACTGTGGTTTAGTGTTTTACATAAGTATAACAATTCTAAATCCTTTACCAACAAGTGATGCAGTACAAATGTACAATGTACTTGTGGTCTATGATGACAAAAATGAGGGAAAAACAAAACTGACTATTACCATCGAAAACAGTCAAGGCGCCCTGTTCCATCATCCACAACAAATGATACATCTGTAACTCTTTCCATTTTGTTGCATAAAATACCCACCAGTTTTACCTACGAGCATGTCAGATTCTAAATCATACATATCTTATACAGCACAACAAAACAGCAAAAGCTACGAGTATAAAAGACTTACATTATTCACATCAACTCCATCAATGAGAAAATTTGTCTTATCATCACTTGATTGAAAGGCTTCACTAATTTGCTTGACGGTTAATGGAATCAAAGTCTGTGAATCACGATTCTGCCAATAGAGAAACAAAAAGAAAATTTTAAAAAAAATGTTTGAGAAGTAAAATTCAAATACTTCTCAATTAAGAGAAAAAGGGCTAAAAAACCTAAAATCCGAAAGCAAAAACTTTGCTTGATAAATCTTCTAGTTTATGTTCAGAGTTCTCATCTTCTCTGTTACTATCAGTTCCAGCAGCGAGGAATAGATATTTCTGGAGAATAGTAGCATAACGAAAAACTAAAGCCTTGTCACATTTCATATGCTTAAGGAAGTAGAACATACCTTGGCCGGAGAGAAAGAATGATCGCCGGCGGTTTGAGTGGCCTGCGACGGCATGAAACCGCCGCCGGAAAAAGCGGCGTTGCCGTCGAATTGGTTGTTCCCACCGTACATCTCTCCGTCAGTGTGTGTCACTCTATTGGGTTCCCGCCTCTTTAACTCTTCCTTCTCGACGAATCTTTTCGCGCTTAGCACTGTAATATAAGTAAAAGTACGATTTGGCCCTTCAGCTTATTTTATAATATATTTTTTTTAATATTATTTTTTTAATAAATATTTTGTGACAAGCCGTTTGTGATTGACCAATTAATTTTTCTCTATATCATATATTTTAGGACACAATTATTAATTTTCATAATATGTTTCCCTTATATTTTAAGACTCCTAGATTTTTAAAATATACTTTCCTTTTATCATAAATTCTAGAATTCCTTAAGTTTACGTATTAGTATAAAGATAATTAAATAGTCATTTGAAAAAATAGTAAATAACTATCTTTTTTTTTTATCATACAGTCTTTTAAAAGAAGACAAAAAAACTCAATTCAACATTTATATTATTTCTTCCGTTTCATTTCACTTGACTCATGTTAACTTGATACTATCGGAAGAAAATAAAACTTGTGGTCTCACTTTCTCCATTTTGAGTTAACCCTTTGATTCACATATAAAAAAAACTACTAAATGAAGCAAATAGGAAGAGAAATGTTGTCAAGTGATCTCCACATGGACACAAATTAAATAAACAAATAACAAAGAGAACACTCAGAAATAGAGTAAGAGAAGCCATTATAAAACAAGTAAATTATACAAAATACAGCTCTAACATACATACAATCAGAAGAATTTGTTGTATTGATCTGTGAGAGAACCACGGAGATTGGAGTAAAGGCCATACAGAGAGTACTGTCGAAGATTCTTCACTTCAAACCATGAATTGAAAACGGATGCATGCTTATCAGTGCCAGAAAATGTAAGTTGTATACCGAGGCTACAATCAACATTGCCACCTCGATTCTTGCAGTTATTAGTCCTGATAGCACAGTCCTGACCGTTGAGGCACACAAAGTTAGAGTTGCCTGAACAAGACGAGCATCCATCTCTCTTCCAATACAGGTTTTCCAGCCTACCCTTTTTGAATTCATGTACCTGTGGATAAAACACGAACACCATACTGTTGTAAGATACCAAATCAACCGATGTGACACCAGATCTTGTTGACATCAATTTAACTTACCAGAGTAAAACTTGTTACAGTAAATGTACTATTAGCAACGAAAGCAGGCAAAGACCTAGCAGCATATTTCCGACCAGCAAATGCAACCATGTAGCCACCATAAGAATCCTGTGGTACAGTAGAAGAAGCATAGGTGGTTAGTAGATGCATATACAACAGCAACAACAACAACAACATACCGGGAGGGTGGTGTGTACGTTGCCTTACCCTTACCTTGTGAAGGTAGAGAGGTTAGTAGGTGCATTGACTATAGAAATACAGGAAATAGCAGTTTCGGTCCTTGAGTTATTGCTAAGTTTCTTTGTTAGTCCTTGTGATATTGGACCTAGCACATTCATCCTTCAATTAAGTGAAGTGTGTGATTGTGCTCCAACTACTAATGGAAGCGCAGAAAAGACAGATCTCTTAATTTCAAGAAAGGCAATTTAAGTATCTCAAACTAAATTCAGCACCAAATACTTGCGCAAAAAAAAACCTGATTCTCTATTTTACCAGAAGGATTTTTCATAGCACGGCTTTCCAATTACCTCTATAATTTTGCCCTGACGATGATAAAAATTAGCCTAATGCCTAAACCTGATGGAGTGGAGGGTGCTGGCTTAAGTTATAAAGAAAAAGAAAGTGTGGCTTTGATTGGAAGAATAAAAAGATAGTTGTTGAAAAAAATGGAGAGTTGATTCTAACACCGTCTTTGGATGATCAAGACTTCCTGCTCCCTGATTTCACTAGAAATGGGTTGCATACTCAACTATCTATTTACTACTTGTTTCCTACAATTAAAAAGATGATTTGCGGAATAAAAATGAAACACAGAAGCACAACATATTTGTGGAGCTAGTGATTTTTATTGTTGTGTATCTTCTTTTCACACTATCTTAGGCAATTGAAAGTGTGTTTCTCTTCATTTCTTTTCTTTGGGTGTTGCACACAGGATAGCTTCAGAACTTTGAGAGAGCCGAGAAGGAAGAAAAGATGACAGGAGAATAAATGGATAGCCAGAGTAGCATTCATATAACCAAATTGCCATTTTGAGCTTGTTAACAATTTGTTTTCTCTATTGGCTTCCGTTAGTAGTTGGATGAAAAGCATATACTTCATTTAATCGAAGATGCATGTGATAAGTCCAATATCACAAGGACAGAAAAATAATTAAGCAATAACTCGAACCAAAATTGCAATTTTACAAACTATCCCCAGGTAAGTGTATTAGATGATGAAAGTACTCAATCATTACCCAAATAAAAGGTACCAATGAGCTTCATAAATTGCAGAATGCAGAAAGATAGTGAACATGAAGAAACAATGCATGCATACTTTCCTGTAACAGTTGAAAAATAAACAGTTGTCTCTAGCTACAAAGGCGCAGCAAAAAGGGTCCAGATAGGAGAAGAAACATGAAAGGAACACAACAATACTTGATGATAAATTAATTCAAAAAATCCTTAACTCAGTACGAATCAGTAAATAAATCACTCCCCTTCTCCCAATATCCCCGCCCCTCTCCCATAGAATAAACAGAGAAGAAAAAAAGGGAAACAGAAGAGGCTTCTCAAGGATGCAGCAAAAAGAAGAGGGACTAGGAGTTGAAATAAATAAACGAGCATAAACACTTAATGAAATCATCAAAAGAGGTTCCAAAATGATCTGCAGATCATGAGCTATTAAGTGTAATGAGACTCCTATATTTGAAGATGACAACTTCTGTGATGTAAGAGGGCAGCAACTAGGGCTGGCAAAATGGTTTAACAAAACAAGTAACCATCCAATCCAATGGATCCATTAGAGATGGGTTGGATAACCGACTTTTTGAAAAAGGGTCAAATATGGAAATTATCCATGAAAAAATGGATGATATGGATATCCATATAATTAATACCCATTTATCTGCTTGTTATTTTTCATAGAGTTCTTACTTTCTGAGAGTCCTAAGATTATTTTGGCTTTTAGCTTGTGTTCTCACCAGACCATTCCTAAAGCCATGTATGATATGTATATCCATATTATTTGTCGGTTAACATATTTTTTATCCGCGTTAAATATGGGTGGATTGGACATTTTATCCCTTTTTGTTTAACCCACTTTCAACCCACCCATATCCTATCTGTCCCACCCGTTTGTCACTCCTAGCAACAACAATGGCAAAGATAAAAAGGTAAGGAACGTTTTCCAACATGGCAAGCATGGAATGCCGAAGATGAGACCCATCAGAAGGTCAGCCATTGTGCAAACCCCAGAAACCATGTCAGAAGCTAATTGCTGCTTCAATTGTGGTGATCATCAAGTTGAGGGGTCAAACAGCACAAGGGGAAGGCAACAGAAGGTGAAAAGACATATTTACCAGCGACCAAGGTGCTATTGCCCCAAAACTTAGAGTTAGTACTTAACTAAAGAGGAGAACCTATTTTTATGATACAGACTTAATCCACCCCAAGCTTAAAGTTAACCCGATATCTGAAAATGTCCTTAATATTAACATGAAGTGCAAATGGGTCCCTGTAGTTCCCACTTCCCAGATTTTGGTCATACAGGAGAAGATGCTGATGGCTAAAGGCAGCTGGCGTTTGGAACACCACAAATCACAGTTCAACACTCATATCCTATTTTCTTAAATAGTAAAGAAACTTTTAGCACCATTTGTTCTATTTTCTAGGCTCAGTTACTTGGATCTTTAAGTATATAAATGATAACAATTCTTTACTGTTGATGTTTTCATACTAATATTTATTAAAAGTTAGCTATAAGTGCATACAATTGCTTTCAATAAATATATAAATGATTGCAATTGTTCTCTTGATGATGTTGTATTACTAATTTATGTCAACCTATAAGTTGCACACTGGTGCTACCAATCACTCCAAAAACAAAATTCAAGACTGCATTAAGTCATAGACATCTGGCAGACAGGATCAGCAAGATTAAGTTAGAATTAGTGGTAGGAGGCAAACATCAGATTAAGAAAGAAACGGGAATTCATCAGCACATACCCAAACAGTAATGATACTAAAGGAAAATTAAGATAGTTACAAATCATGGGATATTGTTACAAAGAAGGAAACTCGCATTCATCACTATAAGAATATTAATCAAGTCCAACAGTTTTAGTTCTAGAACTAGGAACCAACGGATACTCAGCCACAAGAAATATATGGAAAACAGATGCTTAGGAAATAATTGACCTCCATTAGCTAAAGTGAATGAGATAAAAAGTTAAAAACATCAGCAGAAGAAAACCCAACCACCACATTACATTCTTCATACATACCAAGTACTCTATCTCAATTTGTGTATCATATTTTACTATTTTGTCTGCTGTACCAAAACAACTAACGCTATTCTATATTTAGAACTAATTTGCCTTTAAACCTCTCATTTAGCCACCGAATTGTCTATTGTATGTTCAAATCACCAGTTTTAAAAGCTTCTTTTCTTAATCTTCATAACCAGACAAACACCCTCACATAAATTGGGGCTGACATAGTTGTCTTTTTTCTAGGAAGACACCAACAGCATACCCAGTGTATACACAACCTTACCCCTACCCTGTGAAGGTAGAGAGGTTGTTTGCGATAGGCCACCGGCTCAAGTAAAGCATATCATAGTCAAGTATGGAACGAAAATCTGGTAATGAATAAGTCATGCTATAAATAAAGGATAAAGAGAACAATAGCAACAATAAATAACACGGTAACTGAAGCAAAGGACCGGAGTGAAACAACAGATAACAATAAAATCGAAGACTAAGATAGTATTATGAGAGTAATAATAATAATACTAAGGAAAACTAAATACCTACTAAACGTCTACCCTAATACTCGACCTCTCCATCCTCCTTTCTAGGAAAACAATGTCCAAAAAACTGTGGCTATAGCTTTCTACCTTCAAAATACATAATCAACACTTAAAATCAGAACAACTGCAAACCCTTCTCATTCTCACTTAGCTTCCAACCCCACCCCAACTAAACCTAAAAGCAGAACAAACCCATTTCAAATCTAACCCCATTTCACCATATTTCCCCAGCAATCATGAAAACTTCAACTTTTAGCCCAATTTCAAAATAAAAAATAAAAAATCAACTTTCAGCCAAATTTCAAAAAAAAAAAAACTTCAGCTTTCAGCCTTATACAAAAAATTACATCCAAGGTATTCTTCCTTAGCCCCCACCCCACCCCACAACAAAAACCCCCAAACCAAACCTAAAACCAGTACAACCCCATTTCAGATCTAACCCCATTTCACCATATTTCCCCAAGTAAACAAAAAAAACCTCAACTTTCAGCCTTATACAAACAATTAACAATATATAACTCAAATACAAGCGACATAAACAAAGACAAAGCGACATAAACAAAGACAAAGTTAATCGAGGCTGAGATCATACAGGGAAGAAACTGGAAGTGTTAATTGTAAGTAGAGAGATCTCATCCACTTTAGGTCTGAACACCGCAATTTGAGAATTTGCAGACGAAAGAGATAGCCTCTTATCACAAGGAGACAATTGAACTGAGCTGTTGACGAAGAATGATGTTCTTGAAGCAAATGCTATTCCAAAGCTAAACCCATCCGATCTCTGCACTTTTGCGTCGGAACACGGTGAGTACACGTTGTTCGTGTCGCTGCGCGATTGTGCTAAAAAGGTCAGAGATGAGATTAGTAGAAAGACAAGTAGTAATGGTAACCTTTGAATCGCCATTGTTAGAGAACTCTGATTCTGTGAAGACTCAAAGGAGTGGAAAAGACAGCGGACAATTTGGGCAAGGCCAGAGAAGGCACAACAATTATTATATTCTACCAAACACAAATAACATGTTGTCGCAACTAAATATTTACTCCCCGTCGTTTTTTAATTGTCATATTGAACTTTTCGATATCATAAAATATTGATCAAAAGTTTTTATTATTTAACTTCAAAAAATATACATGACAACTAAAAAGTGACGGAGAGTACATATTTTAACTTAACTAAAAAGTGACGGAGAAAAAGTATAGGACAAAGTCCCTGAGAAGTTCTGTAGGAGATGTTTGAATGTTAGAGGTGTACTTATTACTTATATGAGTGTGCAATTAAGGACATGTACGATGGATTCAAGACTCAAGTGAAGACGGTAGGAAAGGAGACCTAAAGAACTTCCAATCATGTTGAGGTTGTATCAGGAATTAACTTTTATCCCATTTCTATTTGTCTTGGTGATAAATGAATTGACGCGACATATTCAAGAAAAATCCCATGTTCACGTACTCCATATTTCACCCATTAAATTCACCCCAACCTAATCCGTTGGTACTTCTGACAACTGCCTCCGATCTACTAAAGAGAAACTGAGACAGACTTCACACGAAAACGAGATATTATACCACACCAACAACATATACATGGTGTAATCCCATAAAATGGGGTGTGGGAAGGGTAGAATGTACACCGACTATACCCCTACCTCATAGGTAGAGATGATATTTCCAATAGATCCTTGACTCAATTAAAAATAACATATAGTAATGTATGTACAAGAATCAACAGTGATGACGACTTAAGCATCTGCTACTCCTATGGATTCTGCAATTAAACTCATACTGAAGCCAAAGGTTATGCATGACAATTCTTGATTGTTTCCATCCATCATTTTCGTCGTAAGAGTATACGAGCCCTGTATAAAACCAACCCCTTGTTAGGTTCGACAACGCAGACAAGATCACCTTCTTATAGATGAAAGTATGCAGAATAAAGCAGTAGAAAATGATATCATAACAAAATAAGAGCAAAACTGGAAAAAAAGACTTACTGGAGGAGCAATTCCAGGTAACCGCTTGAGAGTGTGAAAGCACAAAATCACCAGAAACTGGGCAAGATGTCTCTTTACAAATGTCACGAGTCTCATGGTGGACGTGAAGGAATAGATACTTGACGTCAATAATCAACTTTCCGCTACTGATATTATCATCTGCAAGAGAAAATCTCAGAGTCACTTTTCTACTCTTATCCCAGATTTGTACACAAGTCATGCTTGACATCTAATTTTGAGAGGTCAAAGCTTCCCGTGTCCTGCAAATCTCACATAAGCGAAGCATAACGAGTAGCTGCAAAAGAAGGGGAAAAGATACCTAATACAGACCCATACTAGTGCATATTGGTAATATGCAGCAACGCGAGCTATTAAAGAAAGCACATAGTAGATATATATATATATATATTTCATACTTAAGTGATTGCACGATTACGACTGACCATAAGTACATAACCAAGTAAAGTAAAAGCATTCCAAGAATTCAATTTTCCAGGCTACTGCTATTCACAACAATACCACCTCAAGTAGTATCGTTGTCATTCCAACCAACAAAGCCAACTGGTGACGTAAAAGTTAGCCTTTCCAAACATCAAAATGAAGTAAGAGACCGACTTTATCAACATTACTTTACTTATGAACTTCAACATTATTACAAGGTTCAATTGTGTATAATTTAAACGGAACTGGGGGACTCCCACAAATTGAATTACTACTAAAGAACAGACGCCTTAAAACCCCCGATTCTCCTTCAAAGATAACATAACTTATTCCCTCCACTCTTCCCTTATGCACCAATTCAGTAATCTCAAACAAGCTCGACATTTATGGCATAGCATTCCTGCTACCATTTTCCCAAAAAAACAAGTGTGTCCCAAGTACCAATCATTTCTAATCTTTTGTAACTAGCAATAACCAACAAGTTGATCAATTTTAACTTCTTACTGGTTTCAGATCACGAATCACTATGTCAAGGTCTTAACTACTGATGAAAGGGAGTAAGCATTGTTGATACCCAATTTTCGTCTAACATTTTCAAAAATTCGTAATTTTTAATTTTTATTTATTTAATAGTTCAAAATATATTTTTTATAATTTTAAATAAGTTTATCGATAACTATTCGTATTTATCAAAATTTAGGATTTTTCTTTTATCAATTAATCTTAAAACTGCATTTTTACATGTCATTAGTTACGTTCATTATATTTTTTTTAATATTCATTTTATTTGTTACATTTGTTAATATTTATTTTGATATTTGCACAGTCTAAAAATTCATTCGAATATGAATAAGACTTCGTACACAAATATTTTATTAGCTAGTGATTTCGGCCCATAAATTTTATATAATGATATTGTACTGTAGGTAATTTTTTATTTTCTATTTAACCTATTTCTTAGTCTTTGAATGGAGGGATTATTTTTGAGGAGGTAAAAATTTTGTAAAGGACAACAACCCCTAAATTTTTTTTCCTCTCCCCTTTTCCTCCCTTAGCCTCCACCACCTCAAAACCCCACCTGAAACCCCAGCTCCGGCGAAGAGCTTTCTACTCCGATGAACCGGAGAAAATGAAAATGGTGGTCAGTTCGATGTTTCTTTCCCCTTTTCCCCCTCACTGCCACGAAACGAACCAGTAGCTCACCCACACCTCCAAACACCCATTTTACTCTTTTTTCCGGCAACTCCATGAACACCGAACCATCAAACCCGAAACAACAACCATCCACCTCCAAACAACGAGACCCGACCTCAAAAACCCCATTTTTGAAAAAACTTATTCCAATGTGATTGTTTCTTTAAAGTTGATTAAATTATATCCTTACCATTTTTCTTTGTTTTGTATTTTTTTTATATAATAGATTACAGTAATTTGTTAGTATTATTATTCGTGTTGCCTCATTTATTCATTTGGTATTCTAGTTTATTTATTTGATTCATTTTTGTGTTTCTATAAGAATTTTCCAGCAGGTCGTATTGATGTTCTGTTATTATTATTTTAGCTACGTGTGTTGATGTTTTATAAATATTACATTTATTCTATATTGTCTCTTGTGGATTTCATACAATTTGTGTTTTTAAAAAATAAGTTTATATACGTTATATGTCAAAATTGGCCAATAAAAAAATCTCTCCGTCGGTTTTGGAGGCCTCCTCATTTTAAAAGACGGAAATTTAGTTTAAGTTTATATAAATTGTATGTTAAAATTGGTCGATGAAGAAATTATCGTCGATTTTCAAGGCCTCCCATGTTAATAAGACGGATGTTTATTTTTAAACTATTGTTTAATTCATTTATTTTTAGTCATATTTATTTACTACTAACACTTTTACTAAGTGTCTTTACAGGTACCTCGAAGTCGTTTCTCATCGAAGCCATTCGAATAAAGTTTGAATATTATATTTATTATTATGTATATTGTTGACGATAGGCAAAATTAGGTCGTTGCTCATATTACTTGTGTATATTGCATGTTTGTTATATTTGTATACTATTTTTACCTCCTCCTCAATTTGAAAAAATTAATTCAGTCGGGATCCACAATTGTGGATTTCGAAGGATGCCTAACACCTTCCCTTCGAAATAACTTGAACCCCCTACCTAGAATCTTGGTTTCGTAGATCACTTAATGGTTTCCTAGTTTTTTCCTAAAATTAGGTGGCGACTCTTTTAAAATTCGTTTATTCTTAAAATTCTTTCAAAATTCAATTAACTGATTATTTTTTTGAGTCACCTTTCTCCCTATTTGAATAGAGTAGGAATGTAAACAAAGACTAAAAAAACAAAAACGATATAACAAATTAAGAAGCGAATTACCTGTAGTTGCAGCAATACTGAAAGTAGCCTCTTTACCTCCTTTAACAGGATAAGGTGTTATATCTACTCCACTGACCTTAACAGCATAATTGGCCTTTTTATCTGCATTATCAAACCAAAAAACTCTGGCTGTTGGAAATTAGAATCTAGATCATTGATAGTACAGTTTGTGCCTATGTTTTTCCATGGATAATCTAGATTAGCATTTTAGAAGAATCACTTCCATCAAACAGGAAAATCATGAGCAATTTAAGGAGTATGTAAGCTAAAGATAATGCAGGATAAAAAAATTAAAAAAACGGGAACAAGCAAAGGAGGATCCAGAATTTTTACTAAAAAGATTCAAAATCGAAAGAAGTGAACACACAAACTAGCTGAAGAGATTCAAAATATACATATAAATATAAAAAGTAATTTTAACCATATATAAATAGTAATTTTCTACTGAAGGGGTTCATCCTCTAGCCGGCTCTGCCCCTCATTACAACGGCATTTACTGTGATTATGTGGTTTAGTATGTATAAACATTTTTTACAACCTCTAATGAGGATAGTTTACAAGTACTTTTTTAATCAAACATTATGACATGCTCAAAATCATAACTTACAAACATTTTATAACCACACACAATGCTATAATTAATTTAAATTATATCACATAAATTGAATCAGGAACGAAGAAAACAGTAAAATTCTCAAATTTTCTATTTTAGAAACCGGAATCGAAGCAATTTTGAGCAGAATAGCATAATAGAGGAACACATTCTGGGTGTGCCATGGGGGCGCATTCCCACAATTTAGATGAAACATGAATGTAATCAGTGGCGGAGGGAGGATTTTCATCAAGGGAGTTTAAAAAAAAATTAATCACGTAAATAATATCCACAAATAAACAGGTCGAATCGGATATAAACAGGTCAGATTAAACGGTCGAATCAAGAAGAAAAGAGTTTTTTAATATTTGACTTTATAATTAGGGATTAAACTAATAAATCCTAAATTCCCAATCAGTGTTTTAATTTTTTGGAACTAAACAATCATTTTTATTGTTTTAAAAAATAAATTAAAACGCCTAAAATACAAGCTGATAAAAGAGAAATGCCTTTGCTCGGATTCGAACACGCGACCTTGCGTGCAGTAGAGCGAATTCTTGAACCCCAACGCCACTGAGCTATGCCTTTGGTGTATATTCAGGGGGTTCAATAGTATATATATACACGTATATTAAAAATTTAATCTTATATATATAGTGTAATTTTTCGACGAAGGGGATGAACCCCCTTTGTTCAACGTAAATCCGCCCCTGAATGTAATGATGACCTCATTCGAAGCGAATGAAGAAAAACTAACTGCAATAATAGAAGTCGGTAGATTTAGCTGATGAAAATGGAAGGAGAATACATATTGAGAACACGAGTATAACGATCAATTTCCCCGCCATTGCTTGATTCTGATGAGAAAAGGGGAAAACAGAGAAGAAGATGAAAGTTCGAGAAAAATTGATTTGAGAATTTTTATTGGGCTTTTTGGGAATGGCAATGTAGATAATGTTTGTATGATTCTAAAAAAAAAAAAAAATTACATTTACTAACTTTATACTTAAAATGTTAATTTTTTTTTTAAAACAAAAATCTGGTTTAGTCTTAAGTAAAAAAAATCTACATGTCGTTTTTAATCAATGCGAGACTTCAATTGCACGATCGTGTTGATGTAATAATAATAATCAGCAAATCGGAAAGCATGTACATAACATTTGCTCCGTGCCAAGCACATCGTCAAGTCTATTTATTATACATGAGACCTAAAACCAGCAAAGTTGGGACAAACTCTTCAGAAAGTAGGGAACTTATTTACATGATTTGCAGATCAGCATAATGTGTACAACTTTAACTACATATCTGCTACTGCTTTTGATTCCGCGATTAAACTGATACTGAAGCCGAAGGTTATGCAAGACAATTCACGATCGCTTCCGTCCAACATTCTCATCATAAGAGTATATGAACCCTGTATGTATAAAAGCACTCTCTGTTAAGCTCTACAAAACTCGCAAAATAACATTTTTCTTCAAAATTACACAATTGAATGAAACAAGAGTTGACAACTAATTTATATAGCAAGTAGACATATGAAATCCATGTAATTCCATTGAAAGATTTCTCTTTTTTAAATTATTAATTGTTCGTTTTAGATAAAATTGTATCTTACTCGGACGAATAAAGAGCTGAAGCTAGCCAAAACCGCTAACAAAAAACCGAAGTAACTAGCTAACAAGAATGAACAACTTTGAACTCTGAATAAATATATGATCTGCTTATCACAAGCAATAAAATCAGGGCATAAAGTTAACAGAACTATAACTTGTGATTTAAAGCATATATGATTTCAGCATTCCGTTCACTATAGAGGTACAACAAATTTGTACTCGGAGAGACTTTTTAAGAATCGAGAAATCCAAGAAAGAGAGATGAGTACGTCCTTTTTATAAAGCAAATTTATGCAGAACGAAAGACCAGAAATGATGTCATGACAAGATTAGAGCAAAACTCGAAAGATGACTTACCGGAGGAGTTATTCCGGGCAAGGCTTGAGAGTGAGAAATCACAAAATCACCAGACACAGGGCAAGATGTCTCTTCACAAACGTCATGGGACTCCTTGTGGACGTGAAGGAATAGGTACTTCACGTCAATCACTAACTTTCCGCCACTGATATTCTCATCTGCAAGGGAAAAACTCACTTAAGTCATTCTTCTACCAAATCACTCTTTTATCCCATTACCGCGCAGTTATCACGCTTGACATCTAATTTTAAGAGGTTAGAGCTTTTTCTATACTGCAAATCATGCCACTAATCACCATTTTCCACAAAAAAACATAGTGTCCTATCGCCTATGATGGAGCCAGAATTTTCATTAAAGAGGTTCAAAATATGAAAGAAGTAAACACACACAGAAACCAAAAGGAGTTCAACATCTACGTAACCCCTTGTGGCCTTACGTGGCTCCGCCCCTGCCTATCGCATGCAAAAGTACCAATTATTTCCACATGAAGTAGACAATCACAATAACCATAACAATCAACATAATTTGTGATATCAGGGAGTATGATCTCAACTTCAGTTGAAAGTGAGGACTAGCTAAAGACCAATTAAAACAAAAGAACACGTTTATTATCACGCAAAATTACCTGTAGTCGCAGCAATACTGAAAGTGGTCTCTTTACCTCCTTTGACAGGGTAAGGTGTGATATCTAATCCACGGACCTTAACAACATAATTTGCCTTCTTATCTGCGTTATTAAACCAAAAAAAGTCTTAAATCTTAGTACAGAGTTGTGTCTTACATTTTTTCGAAGATAATCTAGATTAACATTTTATAAGAATCCTTCTGCCAATCAGGAAAATTATGAGCATTGTATCCTTGAACAAGGCAGATATATTGCAGGATAACCAAAGAGTGAACAATCAATACAAGAGCTAACAATTATTGTGATTATGCCGTGCAGCCAATTGTTTAGTACTACCTCTGTTCCAATTTACGTGGCTTGATTTGGAGTACGAGGGTTAGACTAACTAACTAATGTTAGGTTTGAATCCAAAAATTACATAAAAAGTAGTATAAATCATACGTAATAGTTAACAATTCAGATTATTTAGAAAGTATTACACACCTCCTATTCGGATTGCGAAGTACAATTCAATTTATATTAAATTTGTTCTCATTTTGCCTCTTGGTTATTTTTTAATACAACTCACGAAGAACCACACTCCAAGAGATGGAGGCCAAGGTTATATATATAATCCCCGCATCAGCTGACCTGTGTGGGAGTTTTAACATTTTCTCCCCCATGTGTGGTGTGGAGGATGTAACCCTTTAATTACGAGTTCATTTGAATCCATAACTTTCAACACTAATTACATCATCTAAAATTGATATATACTCGTCAAAATATACATTTTATGAATTTGAGAATGTAAACTCACTGCAATATTGGAAGTCGGTGGAATTGGCTGAAGCCAGAGGGAAGAGAACATAGAATGAGAAGAAGAGAGCAACAACGAAGAGTTTCACCGCCATTCAATATTGAATATTGATCTCACACAACCAAAGAGCCAGAATTTTTGACAATTAAGTGATAGAGAACAGAGACGTGGAAGTTTTGTTAGAATACACATGGCAAACATGCATGTCAACACGTAAGCTCATAATAAATAAATGTGTCCTTTAATTTGTCTGTCTAGCTCCCTCTAGAGGCGGAGCCAAGATTAAAAGTTTGAGGGTTCTAACACTAGTGTGAAAACATTTTCACCACCACTTCCTTACAACTGAACTGTCGATTAATTTTGTTAAGGGATTCACAAGTTTATATACTTATTTAATTTTTTAATACAAATACAAAATTTATTGAAAAGCTTTGTCCGAACCTACAAACCCCATCTAGCTCCGCCTCCTCTCTTCCAATTTTGAATATACACAACAAATAATTGTGAATGCTGATTAAATTAGAAGGAATAGGCCTATATTTATAGAGTCCTAAAACCTTTCCTACATCAAAATATTAAACCTTTTCCTAGAAGGAAAATCTCTTTTATGGTAAGAAAGTCAGGAAAAATAAAACCCTAACATAAATATCTATTTAGGCCAAATTTAAGTAGTATGCTTATATTTTCATTAATCCTTCTCCGTCCCAAATTAGTTTTAGGGAGAGATTTTTAGTTTAATTTTTTGTTAATTTGAATCTCATTCTAATTAGGATTGATTTGTCTATAAATTGGGTTATATTTGTTCTTTTTCATCAGATTGGATTCGAAAAATTGATTTTTGAAAACTCAGGAATAAGAAGATGGACCAGCTGGACGAACAAACTATGCTGATGGCGGAGGAGCAAATAGCTTTGGAGCGAAAGAAACTCCCTTCTCTGAATTTGCTTCCCGAAGAAGAGAGGAAGAGAATTGTGCACAGAGTTATTATTTTAACTACTCCAATGATAATTCACGAGGACAACAATCTTCGTGCAAGAGGAACGGAAATCATATCTGATTTTAGCAAAACAGTTGGTATAGCTACTATGATTGATGTAATGCGTCACGATATTGACGACATGGATGAATATGTGAGGAACGGAGCTGCTGTATGTTTTAGTATTGTTGCATCTACTTTAGGTATTCCTGCTATACTTCCATTATTAAGAGAAATTTGTCATAACATGAAATCTTGGCAGGCTCGTCATACAGGTATTATGATTGTTCATAAAATCGCGATTCTCACTGCTCTTCTTGTTGGTTCCGGTGCTATTCAACCACATTTGGTGTCTTTAATGGAAATTATTGAACCTCGACTTAAAGATGAAACCAAAAAGGTCAGGAACATTACAACTCTTGCTATGGATGTTCTTACTGAAGTTGCTGCAATACGGTATTGAGAGTATATATTTGAGTGTATTTTTTTTTCCAGGTAGAACACAATAGAAGAGAATTATTCTTATTCGTTTTATGTTTTTTGAGATTAATTTTTTTATAGGTAGGTCAATTAGGTTAAAATATTTTCTTTATTTTTGTTCTCTTAATTAGTTTTATGTCTTAGTTTTTCATATGTAGGTCAATTGGTCGATCCATGTTAATCTATATTATGGTTTTTCAGTATAAGTTTCTTTATCGTTTTATTATTGACTTCAAGGTTTACAATTGCAATTGTTAGCTTTCGTATGATGCTTTCTTGATTATTTCGATCTCAAATAGATTCTAATTCTATTTTTTAGTGTTGCTTCTTAGATTTGCTAAACTTTCTTACTTGAGGTGCGATTTTGGCTTGATTGCTGGGTTTAGGTGTTCTTCAATGTTCTCTTTGCTAATCTAAATTACCACGTCAATTTTTATTTGGTTGTCTGCTGGATTTGCTTGCAACAACACAAGTTGCTATTTGTTGGGAATTTCGACGAACAAAAGAAAAACAAAAGGTGTTGCTTTCTTACCTCGCTTGCTTTCATGATCCTTTCCTCCAAATATTGGAACGCGTTTGGTTGCCATGTACTATTGTACTTTGTTTACTGCATTTGGTTGTTAATATGTTGGTATACATATAAAAATTACTTCAAAGCTGCTATATTGTGTAATTATGGGTTCCTAAATTTGGGATTTTCAGGACCCCTACTGACGTACATATTTCTGTCTTTGTTTCGTCGATTTATGTTTTCGTTAATGTTGCATTTGTTAGCTTAAGTTGTTACCTTTTGCTTAAGTGTAGTAGATCTTATTGTGTAATTATGGGTTCCGAAATTTGGGTTTAGCTTATTGTTTGATAGATTAATGGCTTGAAGAAGGGTTGTTTTCCTATAGTAGCTGGTATAATTCACCCAAAATTTCATTACTCGGAAGAGACAGGAATATCAAATCTGGTATGAGAACATGTATGGCAAGGTAAAAGAAATTTCGCTTCTCATTACTTTTTGTATTTCCAATTCAGAAACAAGACTTCTAATCTTTGTCTTTAACTGCAGTAATAGTGTAAGTTTGGTTGCACTTTCATCACTATACCATCTTGCTTTTCTGGGTCCTGCTATGAGGGAATGTATCGCAAGGTGAAAGAAATTTCACCTCTCATTTACTTTTACCATTTTCTAATTCAGGAACAAGACTTCTAATTAAAATTTAGCTTTAACTAGAGTAATAGTTTCGGTAGCTTTAACTAGAGTAATAGTTTCATGAGTTTCGTTGTACCACACCAAGGATAATTTCGTCATTTGATTCTATATGTATTGCCTCTTTTAACTTGCTAAGTGTAGCTTGTACACACATCCACATAGCTTTAGGGTTACAAGTGTGCCTCCACAGATACTCCCATAGCCAAAATCAAACTTGTGCTTCTCCTGCTTTGTCTTTCCTCTGTTACTCTTTATGGTTTTGCTCTTTTAGGTATGAGCTGATTCATTTTTCTATAAGTTTTTCACACTATATCCGGGTAACAATCAAGATGCATTCAGATGAATAAACTCTGAGGTTCTGACACTTATTTTAGATATTTTGGGCTATCATTCATAAAGTTCTTTCATTAATCCTTAAGTTCTTGAAGTGATCAATATTATATTGATCACACTTATAATTGTGTGTATTGGTGCAAGTTTCTGATCAAGCATCACTGTAGTTTGCACTTATTGCATCTTGCATTTACTAATTTGATATAAACATTGGATCTTATAAATTCTTAATAAGATGTTGGTCGTCTTATAATTTCCAATGAGATCAACATATTTGATGGTGCCTATTTTCCTATTTGGAAGTAGAAGTTGGAAGCAGAAGTAGCAAAACGTGCAGCTCACAAGACTTATCTCCCCAGCTTCTTAAAGACATGATTAGTAGTCTGTTGATGATTGTTACGAGTCTCTGTTTCGTCTTTTTGGCTAGCTTCTCATTCTCTGTGAAGAAATAACACACTTTTAACACGCCTTAACCAGATGTGACCAATTTCTGTAGTTAACTTGTCAATTCAGTAAGCTGGATGATTTTATTTATTCTTTTACATTTGACAGGTTAAAGGAGAAAAACCAAGCAAAGGGAAAGACAAAGAAACTTGTTAACTATCACCGTGGTTAACACTGTGGCTATTGTGACTAACACTATTGCTCTTATGCATAAGACTTGCATCTGCTATGGCTAGGACTTGTGGTTGTTAAGCTTGTAATTGTACTGTTAAGACATTCTATTTTTGCCTGTGTTAAGCTTCAAATTGTATTGTTAAGACCTTCTATTTTGTGCCTGTCTTACGCTTGTACTCGTGTTGTTAAGACCTTTTGTTTTGAGCCTTGTTAAGATTGTAATTGTGTTGTTAAGACCTTCTGTTTTGTGCATGTGTCAAGATTGTACTTGTTGTTTTACTCTTCAGTTACTCTTTTGAGAGTTATTGTATAGCTTTGTTGTCCTTGGAGAATGATTTATTTGTTGCATGTACACTACAAAATTTTTATGATAACTCCAACATTATAATACTTTTCTTATCTGATTCATTTGATAGTCAAATGAGATGGGTAATGAGAATGAGATATCAAGATGACTAAAATTTCAAAATTCTTTTTTAACAGGACTATAATGAAGATGGAAAGATTTTATTGACCAAGTTCTCTTATTTGGTTCATACACTAGCTAGTAGCTAAAAAGGTTCTCATCTGGAGATCATCTCAACTACACTTATAGTTTTTTTTTAATTCTTCCGCGCCACATACTTTTGGATTTACACTTCCCGCTCAGACTCCTTGTTTATTTATCTCAGCAAAAATATTAAGTTAGAGAAGCCTTATTCCTCCAGAGTACAATGGAAATCTGTTGCTCAATGAGCAAAAGTTTTAATTGTTTTTTGTGTAGTTGAGACAGTGATAAAACTAGTATAGTAGAAGGAGAAAAAGGAGGAACTTTCTTCTTTGTTTTCTATACTTGTTATTCGTGGAATAGTATCATATTTATTAAAGTCCTTGATTTTAAATTAATAAAATTTTACCATGTGATTACAATGAAATCTGTTGGATATTGTTACATAAATTTAATTTATTAATATAAAGATCGTGAGAAGTTCAATTCAGAACTCTAAAATATTTCTATAAACTTTTTTTATTAATTATATGAACTTTTTTTTTAATTAAAAAAAATAAATTTCAATATTGTCTAAGAAAAAATTCACTATTAATTAAAAGTTTTTGGAGCCTCGATTTTTTCTTAGAAACTTTTTTTTTGTGGTGGTGGAACTTTATTAGCCTCTCCTTTTGAGTCACCCTTGCATATGCTTGAGGGTGAAAGTGTCATAAAGGATTGCGATGGACTTTGACGTTGCAAATATAGTCTGAAGTCCACATTGGAGTTCCGATTAAAATTTGAATCGCACTCTGCAGGGCCCATTCGGATGTGACGCTTCCAATAGGATTTTCTTCATACACAGAGCTCGAACCCGAGATCTCTGATTAAGGGTGAAGCACTCCCACTAGCTCACCACAACCCATGTTGGTGACGTTGCAAATATACATTGAAATTATTTTTCTAAATTTTGTCCAACCTTCGTATTAAACACACCCTTAAAAATAAAACAGAATATCATCATCACGAGGGAGACTCCCTTTCACAAATCAAAAGTAAGTTTGTTGACAACTACCTAGGGATGAGCGTCTGGTATTCGGTTTGGGATTTTCAAATTTTGGATTTGGTAATTGATAGTTAAAAGTAGATATTAATGATCAATTTTTTTAATTTCAGTTCGGTAATTCTATAATCGGTACATTAAACTTCGATTTGATACGGTATTTGGTAATACCATATTGAAGTGTTGGCCGATTGTATTACAAGGATAATACAATAGTTCTCCAATTACTTCTATTTTTTTGAATGTGGAGATACGATATAATAGAAGATCAACAAGTAAGAAGACATCAAGAAAAACAAATTGATACTACTAAAAAAAACATATGCATTTGGGTTGTTTATGTTTATTCTTTAACTTTTTCTTTTGACTTGTACTACTGAGTAATAAACATGTTGATATATGACCTTCATTAAATAAATAATTCGGTATTCGGGAAATACCAAATACCAAATGGTACTAATATCTCATGTCAAACTCAAACCCAAATACCATTATTCTAAAATTTTACTCTCGAATACCGTATCAAATACCGAATTATCGAATATCAAATTACCAAAAATTTCTATTCGATTTTCAATATTTTATGCCCAGCCCTAATTACACCAAAAAAAGAATAGTATTAATTAGTGGTCAAATTGATTCGAAGATTAGTTATACTTAAATTACTATAATGTAACAATCATTCATTTGGTGGAAGATTAGACAAAAAATACCTACTTCAATAGGATTTTTAATTGTTTACTCTAAGCTTTTTCTGTATTATTAATACACTTTTCCTCATTTGATGTTTTATCTTACATAAAGTAGTACATTAGGTGAAATATTAGCTTTTAGAAGTCTATAATGATATTGAATATTGAATACCCTTAATCGAGAAATTTTTTCGTACTTTTTTTAATGCAAGTAATTAACAATATGAATTTACATATCATCAAAATTTGAAATATATGTTATAGAGGTTATATTTCTAATAAATGATGCCAACCAAATATATTGTAACTACTAATTTACTTGTTCATAATTTTATACTGGGATTAGTTTTGATTTCATTAACGCAATTAATTAATCAATAACCGCCCTAATTGTTTAGTCCACCTAATAATTTATAGAAAAATTGTGTAGGATAGCAAATATTTAAACGATATTAAATGTTATAGCTACTGTTTTGAAAAATTGTGATTTGCAGTTATTGTTTCCTTAAATTTTGCTATTTGTTTAATTTATATAATTCGCCTGATTGTATAAACCAGAATTTTGTATACTTCCGTTCCTGATTGTATAAATCCTTAATTTGTATATGTTTACCCAACTATTTGTATGGTTTATGAAAAATTCACAATAAATTACCATGTTTGTATATTGGCAAGCAAAATTTATAAACGGAGTTCTAAATACATACTTGGTATATCTTACCTTATTTATATATTCGCAAGCGAAATTTATAAACGGAGTTCTGAATACATACTTGGTATATCTTACCTTATTTATATATTCGCAAGCGAAATATACAAACAAACAAATGAAATATACAAACGACGCGAAATATACAAATCAAGCCTCCATAGCAAACAGAACTATAGCTATGGAGCGCAATTATCGAAACTATAGTTATAGAGCCTTATTATATCTATTATATTTGCTATTTCTAAAATTTACTCTTTAATTAATTAATATTCCTCATAATAACATCCATAAAAGAAGAGCAAATAGGAAGAAAAAAAAAAGAGAATCGAATAACACACACCAAAAAAAAAAAAATCAAGAAAATTGACTAATCAATGTTTCCCTTTCAAGGACTAATAATTTACAAATTACAACTATGCTAAATTTTTCAGAAAATGGGGTAAATGTAAAAAAAAAACAAAAAAAAACTAATTAATCTACAGTTTACACAAGGCAACTATAAGAAAAATAAACAAGATCAAGAAACTAATGTAATTAATTACCAATGAAGAAATCTCCTTGATGAGCCTTATGTGTTGTGAATCTGAATTAGGAATGTCACTCATCCCAAATGTCTACTTGCCAAATGCCAAAGAAACAAGATCAAGAAAGTAATCTCAAGTGTACACGTTTTTCCTCAACGAGGCTTATGTTGTATGAATTTGAATTAGTCGATCTGAATTCATCCCAAAGGTCTAGTTGCCAAAGGAACAACCTCAGCTAAAGGTGTAGATTGTGGTGTTGGCAAAGGAGATGTTCTACAAACAGGACAACTTGGATTCAACATAAGCCAAGGATCCACACATTTCAAATGAAACAAATGTTCACAATCTGGTAATAATCTCAACATATCTTTATTCTTGTAATCAGCTAAACATATTGAACAACAACTAGCTGTTGTGTCCTTATGATTTACCTTAGCTTCAGAGTACAACAACTTAGGATAACTTAAAAGAGTTGTTTTGTCGATCCCAATAATATCGACTATACAATTGTTGTTATCGTCTTGACCATTATCATGTTGTAACGTACTTCGATTAATTCTATGTCTTCTCCTTGGTGGTGGTAACTCTGTCGTTTGATTTCGAGTACAAAAATATGATGTGAGGGTTATAGTTGTAATTAAAAGAAGAATACCTACTGAGACACCGATCCCATACCTAAACCCTCCAATATGACCCGATCCGAGGAACCCGTCGGTGCCGGAACTTGGATCGGAGATGGTGTTATTCATGATGTTTTTTTAAGAGAATTATGGCTATGGGAGTGGTTTTTTGGTTTGGTTGGCCATATGGTATTATAAGACCAAAATTAAGGAAATGGTCCAAATTAAGATAATCATATGAGAAGTCAACGGTTTTGATTGAATGAAATGAATTTAGACTTGAAAAGAAATGAACAAAAAAGAATACGTACTATTTAATAAAAATAGAAAAAGTTGAGTGTTTTCTAGTGAATATATATATATATATATGTATGGATATATATTAGACTATAGTGCTTTTATTTCTGTTCTTTGTTTATTTCAAATTATGTGTCGTAATTTTTAAAAATAGTTATTTCAAGTTACTGGTAAAGCTTAAAACATTTTTTTTCTATTTTAATCGTAGTTGTTGTATTGTTCTTGAAAACACCTCAATTATGAGTGATGTTATGATTGTTCAAATATCAATGAAGGATAAAATCATGTTTCCTAGCCTCCTAACTAATATTCCTTGGTTCTATATTAGTTATTCATTTTTTCTTTACATGCTCCTTAATAAATCATAAACAAGGACATTTTTATTAATTTACTTCTTAATTTTTATTTTTTTGAAATTTTATAAATTTGTTTACACTTTAAAAAAGGAATTAATTGTTAAGATAAAATGAGACTTTTTTTATCTTGTACAATAATAAGTATTTTAGAACACCTAATATAACGAAAAAAGTATTTTTTTTTAGAATGTAAAAAAAAAATTACGACAAATAATATAAGACTCGGAGAGTACAATTCTTGCTTGGATGGTGAGATGTCAACGTTCTCTAAAGTCTAATCTATCATTATCTTGTAAGTTTTGTTTCATGTGATCAACATCTTTTTCTGCTACATTTTTTCAACTTTAATCAATTGTAAATTAATTGTAGGTTTAATTACTTAATAATTTATTTGACTCTTTCTCTCTCTTCTTAATGAGCACTCTACTAATTGCACGTTCCATGCACCAAAGATTTAGGTGGTCATATAATATATGATGATTTATTTTATGTATTTTATTTTACATGACATGAATTTAATTATCTTTGTTTGTTTATGTTGCAGAAGATTCTGGATTATAAATAGCATATCATCACACACAAATAAATAGGAAAAAAAATGAATTTAAAGATTAAGGAGGTTAGCCAAACTTGTGTTTTCGAATTAATAAAAAATAATTAAAGTTTATCTACTATGATAGAGAAAAATAATACAAAATAATCTTCAATTACAACTACTTTTATGTATATCCTAAGTTTTTTTTTTTTTCCAATTAACCCACAAGGTCAACGGGACCCAAACTTGACTAAAGACAAAACAGGACTTGGATCTAATATAGTGTCATCACACCTATGATAAGTCTATAAAATTTTATAAGTCTTATTCATTTTAGAATAATTTTAGACATACAAGATTAAAGTCGTAAAAATTCATATTTTAAGTTGGTAGGTTATGTACATGGTGAAACTATAGTCACATATAGCTATAATTAATTAAGCATTTTGCATGCACTTCAGTCATGTATGTATGAGATAAGTTCAACTATTTTTAATTTGTATCCACTTCAGCCACATATACAACTGAAGTTCATGCATTAATAATTCAACATATTATGCAACAATTAAATTTGTGAATAAGCTCAAATAAGTTTCAAATATCACGAAAAATAAATCATAGTCATTTATTTTTTAAAATGATAACAATTCTAACAAACTCATTTCGCAAAATAATGATTTCTAATTAGAATAGGAGCTTTCTAGCCAATTTTCACCCAAAAATGGCTAAAATAACTTTTTACAAAAATAGTGAATAATTTTTTTATTAGAAAAAATAGTTTGATGACTTTCATGCAATAATACTACAAGTCAATGACCATATAGTAAAATGTAAATTCATGTAATCTGCATCTCCCTATCTTTTAAAAATCATGTTTTATTGTAATACTCCATGATCAGTATTATAATTGGTTATTATAACTCACTTACAAACGAGTAACCTTAGCCTTTGTCATCAACAACACCAAGAATTTGATGCCAAGCATGCAATCTAAAACTTTAAGCCAATAAGATGAAGTCAGTTGCAGAGTCAGAACTTTTACTGTAACATCAATCCCGAAGGTCTAGAAGCCAAAGGAACAACCTCAGCCAAAGGAGTAGATTGTGGTGTTGGCAATGGTGATGTTCTACAAATTGGACAAGTTGGATTCAACATAAGCCAAGGATCCACACATTTCAAATGAAACAAATGTCCACAATCTTGTAACAACCTTAGCATGTCATTATCATTGTAATCACCTAAACATATTGAACAACAAGTACTAGTTGTTGATGAGTCCTTAGTATAATAATTGACCTTAGCTTCTGAATATAACAACTTAGGGTAACTCAAAAGTGTTGCTTCATCAATCCTCATTTCCACGTCCACACAATTATTGTCATCGCGATTTATCATTCTTTGTGGTGTTTGATTTCGAGTACAAAAATATGAAGTCATTGTTATGGTTGCAAACAATAGAACAATGCTAGCGGATACACCAATGGCATAGTCGAATCCTCGGATTTGTTCCGATCTGAGGAACCACCCGGTGCTGGAATTTGGATCGGAGATGGTGGCGGTGTTATTCATGATGATATTGTGAAAATTAAAGAGTTGGTTTTATGAGAATTATGGGAGTGGTTTTTATTTGGTTAGCTATTTAATTTGGTATACGGTGAAAAAGAAATTGGTCCAATTAAAAAAAAAAATTGGAAGTCAATGGCTTACGTGAGAGATTTGAAAAAAAGAAAAAGAAAAAGGGAAGATTAGTGGCGTTTTGGTTTTAAAAAAATGAAGATAGAATATTAAAAAAAGGAAAAAAGAATGTGGGGACTGGGGATGAAGTAATTCTTGTGAATATATTTATATAATTTTTATAGATAAATTTTCTTAAAACGTGAATTTAAATTCTCAAAAGTAAGATATACTTATTTGCTACGACATATTAAAATGAAATGATAGTGTGAAAGAGTTGATTTTACGTGAGATAAATGAATGAAAGGTTGGTCGCATTGTTTTGGTTGGCAAAAAAAAATATAAATGAAATTGGATGTGAGATAAATTAATAAAAGGAATATTAATGGAGAAAAAATAAAATTATATGGAAGATTTGATTAAATTATATTGATGATAT
>JAJOOR010004449.1:0-39316 GCA_036250505.1 Solanum acaule
ACATTAACCCATAAGGGCAATTGAGTCATTTTGATAATAAGGAAAGTAAAAATGAGACTTTTTAAATACAAGGTAAATTTGTGATTAATCGTGTAGTTTAGGGGTGAATTCATATCTTTGTCGTATAAAGAATGACAAATAACTTTAAAAAGATTCATATTTCAAACAATAAATTTAAATGACGGTAATTAACAATTAATAGTATGACATGTGAAACATTTGTAATAATGTAGACCTTTGTTGGCAAATATCATTATTTTAACGACATTATTTTCCAAATACCATTAAAAATAATGACACTTACCAACAAATGTCTGATTATATTGGACATTTGTATAAAATGTCGTTCTTTTAACAACATTATCACAAAATGTCACTAAAAGAAATGACATTTGTTGCAAAATGTCATAATATATTCGACATTTGATGTCAAATGTCATAAAAGAGTGACGATTCTGACCAAATGTCATTATTTTAATAACATTTTGCATCAAATGTGATTGTTTTTGCAATATTTGTTCATAAATGTCAATAAATTCTTTATTTTTTGACATTTATTTCAAATGTCACCAAATAAATGTTGTCATATCTCTACTTTCTTGTAGTGCATCTAGGGGGTACTCCTGGGTTGTGACAAACATGGTATCAGAGCACAAGGTTTTGGAATGGTTCTAGGACATCTCAAACCACGTCTAGTAGAGTCTTGTTCATAGTGTGAAGCATGCCACATTTATGAATAGAAGGCTATTGGATGTTAGGAAATCATACTTCTTCATTCCCTAAGTCGTGCCATAGAGTTTAACTGTATAAGGTCTCTCTCCTACTCCATATCCGATTGTCTTCAGGATATGACCACTTGAAGGGCTCATAATACAATAATCGAGGGATAAAAGGATGGTTGTTTCACACCCCCAAAAAAGAGAAGGGAGCTACGTCTGAGTTAAACTTGGAGATGGAAGTCTTCTTTCCTTGATCAATTTGAAATAATTCCATTGATTCCTATGAAAATAGGAAACTTATATTTCTCATTCACAAATCCATCTTTGTTTATACTACTAACTCTCAGTTTGGTCCATTATCTAACGCTCATGCGTTCCCTTTCTCCCACTCTTTTAAAGCTTTCAATAAAGCCTCAGGAAAAATGGATACAAATTTTTGACTGCTACTTAGTATTGGCAATAGGTCTGAAAAAGTATCTAAAAATATCAAATTTAGATATGGCTATGTGACTAGATCGGACTTGATACGATAGATTTAGATGATATCCTTTGGTATAAATTGGATTGCATTATGGTTATGTGTGTTTGTTGGTAGAACCTCACTTAGTCATGATGAGTTTTAGGGTGTGTTAGAGGATTTGATGAATAAAATGTTTAAATGATGCCTAGAGATGTTGAGTGAGTAGACTCCTCTAAAAGAGGGTAGAAGTGTAATTCACCATGTTTTAGAATCACCTTGTGTGATGGATGTGAAAGATTAGTGATAACATGGGCTGACCTTAGAGTTGAAAGAAATGGTGCTTAGAAAAGTCCGTATAGTCTTACTCCCAAGGGGGAGATAACGTGCTTAGATAGCAAGGTCGTTAGGTGTTGTAGATGTTCATGATTTGGGATGGCTTGGAATTCTCACCTTGAGAGCTGTAGTGATTTTGAGAAGTTTAGTTCCAGTTTTGTAGGCTCATATGAGATCTTGAGTGGTATAGGTAAGGTTGCTTGTGAGCTAGTTCTTAAATGGGAACCTCTATAATTTAGAAGTACCGGTAGGGGGTTGTATGTGTTCCATAATTTCCTTGTATTATGCATGTTCTTGATGAAATCCATGTTTAGTAAGAAAATGTGTTTTTATGATTTATGTGTTCCTCATGTTGTTGTGCATTAAGTATGAGTTGCATATTTGACTTAATGAGAAGAATTGATGAGCATGCTTTTGTATGCATTTGAGAGTAATTGCATATTGACTCCTTGATGTTCTGTTGAGAATGTTATGGCTAAGAGCATGTAGTTCCTCCTTGAACATGACTGGTTATGAGAATTTCATGCATAAATGGGTTGTTAGATGTAGTTCCTACTTCCTTGTGTTGCATTGAGTATGTTTAGTTTGGAATTGAAGTTTTCCTCCTTGTTTCTGTGCATTTAGATGTGTTGCATGCATTATGGGCTGCTAGTCTAGAGTCGGAAAGAAGTGCTTAGAATCTTCATTTGAGGACGAATGATCACAAGGGGGAGATATTTTAACACCCGGGAAATTAGTAAGTTAAACTAGAGATTTACATGAAGGTTTTCTGAGTTTGATGCGAGGGGTAGAATTATAAAATGGCTTCCCGTACATAGAATGAAGGGTTTAGGGGTTAAATGTCAAGGTACGACTCCCCAAGGACCAGCCAAGGGGTCCTTGAGGAGGACCCTAAAACAGCCCCAAAAGCTGTAAAAAAAAGCTGCCCACTCACGTTAGGGACCCACACCCCGTGGGGGAGGGTCGTGGGTCAAGGGGTTCAAGTTAAGTTCCATGCCACCGTAGACCCACTCACAGTCCGTGGTGTCATTTTATTAGTAATTATACCACCCATATAAACCTAATAGACCTCTAATCTAAATCAATTAAGCCATTCTTCCAAGACCCCAAAACAAACCCAATTCCCTCCAAGAAATTCTCTCTCTAGAATTCAAAGGAAGAAGAAGAAAGGTGAAGCTAGGGTTGAAGAACTAAGCTTTTTTCCTCAAATTCTTGGTAAATATTCAATAAGGTATGTAGTCCTTCATCCATGTATAGTTTTCATCCATGGAGCCCCTCCCAAACTCAATTTCAAAACTTGTAACTTCCCCAAAAGTTAGGGTTTTACTCCAAGTCATGGATTCACTTCGAAAACAATTTTAATGATTTCATTGCTTTATATTATGATCAAATTGATGATTCATTACTATTTTCATGATAAATTTCCCAAAAATCCATGAATTTCCCTATTTTCCCAATTTGGATCTTAAAAGTAGGTATTGTTATATGTTGATACAATTGAGTGAATAATGGTTGTTTATGGTGTAATTACATGATTTTGGTATGATTATACATGTATTCTTTATTAATCTAAGGTTTTAGGGAGAAATTGATATAGTTTGGTTTTATTCCACGAAAGAGGCAATTGAGGGGTTAGATGTGATCTTCTAAGATTGGTGAATTTCTTTATGAATTACTTGAGATTAGAGTAACTCAATATGAATTACTTAAAGGTAAAGCTTGCAGACATAAATTAATGAGATTAGGGCTTATAGGATGAATCATGACTATGTAGTGTTGAGATTGAGTTTACATGATGATACATAACTAGAATTGCTTAAGAAGGAAGCATGTGGTTAGATGACCTTGTGAATTAGGCATATATGATGACCATGTGAAGTATTGCTTGAGAGTAAGGCTTATAGTATGATTATGATTTATAGGGCTATGAGGGTAGAAGCTAATATGAATGAACCAAGAATGTTAAGGCTTTAAGAGTGAAGCCAACATGTAGGTTGAATTGTATATGGTATTATTGTGGAAAGGCCTCACCAACATGACCTATGTTATGAGTATATGAAATCATGCATGTAATGAATTTATTACTTGAACTATGATTATATCCATGTCTAATATAATGAATTCTAGATGTTTTGATTGATTATGGTCCTTGGTCCTTAAAAGGGCAATATATGATATTATACATTCTTTATGAAAGTTTTGTACATGCTTTAAGAAATCTTTAAGTAAAGTAATTATGACTATGATATAATTGTGGTGTTGTTTAAAGGCTATTCTCACACACACTCACACTTATGCATGAATATAAAAATGAAGTATCCATGATTATGATAATGTTGCTGTGTTGATTGAAAGGCTATTCTCATGAACACATAATGAACATGATGTGAAAGGTTTTCTCACAATATGATGATTCTAAGGTTGAAATACTTTCTCACCTAATTGAATCTAACATGAACATGAAGACATGGATGGTGAAAGGTTATTCTCACGCATGATCTAAAGATCTATTCTAATGCAACAAGCTATGAATTAATAAGTACTTCATGGGAATTATGCTTAGCACTGAGTGGATATTTAATATGAGATGAAAGCTTTTACACCAGTTAGTCCGACTTTCCAAATGGGTTCCTTCTACGCTAGTTATGTCCGGGTTCCCAAAACATGTATCTCATGAGAAGGAAACCTTCTACCTCAGTTAAGTCGGGGTTTCTAGTAGCCATCTCCTTATCCCATAAATTGTGTGCCCTCGTAGGATAGTTAGCTATTGGATCCACCTAAGCTAACAAACTTTAGTCTTACCTTAGGAAAGCAGGACACCTATTTTCGGTGTGGGGGCATGACTCCGGATTCCATGTAAAGCTCACATGGTCTATGTCGGTTAAGGCTAATTCCCACTATGGACAAGAATATGAGTTATGAACTATGGTTACTTAAGAAGCTCTACTTAGTGTGGGTGGGGGTATGGGTCTTCATCCATGCATTGCACAAGTAGACATTCATAGTAGTTATGGTGTGTTACTTTCATACTATGATGGTTTATGAAATGGAGTATGTTTAGTGTGGATTTTTTCTATGAGTTGCTTTCCTTGATATGACTTGGTACATGTAAAGGTTTCCTTGTCTATGAGTATTATCTAAAGATGATATCAAAGAATGGTAAGTATGATTAAGGTGGCCTAAAAGTAGTACTTAGTGTAGATGGGATTATGAGATCTTATCTACGCAATGCACAAGTATGACTTAGGGTTACTTATGAGATGGTTCTATTATGCTATGACGGTTTATATGATGAATATGCTTGTGACTTATGCTTTTTTACTAATGTGCATGGTGATTCTCAAACCTAGTAAATTGCATGCTTTTCAACTAAATTGTCCTTTTAGCATGTTTTCAATGTTTTTATGCATGGCTAACATTCTTACTGCATTTTTGTACTAACCCATATTTTCTATCATTCTTTCCCAAAGTGTAGGGTTTGGCGATATTGACATCCATCCTCGTGGCTAGGTTCATAGTTGATCAAGAAGAGAAGTTATGGTGAGTCCTCATAGCATTCGAGGGCTTGACCACTAAATCCTTTAAGTCCTTCTTTTATGTTTTAGACTTTTGTATGGGTTGCATCCCAAGTTTTAGTTTAAATGGTTATAGATGGTTCGAGACAAAGTGTGGACTTCCACTTGTTTTTATAAAAGACTTCGATTGTAAAGAAAAGTTTTAAATATTCCGCAACATTTTCTATTATCCTATGTTATGATATGCTAAAAGGCTTGTATGAGACTTTTCAAAGTCTTGTACGTCGTGTCACATCTAGGGGGTACTCCTGGGTCGTAACATTTTCCTCAAGTAAATAAAGAATTCAACCAGTTCAACAAGAGTGCCTATAATAGTGCTTATTGCAAGCTGATATGCAAGTGTTGTCACAAGGTTTATTATAAAGATAATGCAATTCTCAATTATGCTCAACAAGACTCAAACGATGACTAGAAGGTATCAATATAAGTGCAAGCTCATGCATGCTCACTCGGGATGCAAAATTATTCTTCAACAAAGGTGTTCAAGTGCCCTAACAACAAAAGATGATTCCATCTCTCACAAAGAATTCATAGTGATGTTAAGGAATCAATAAAAATTATCATTCTCTCAAATGGTGCCAAGACGGTTGCACACCCTCAGAAGGTAGTGACTAAATAGGTATGAAGATTTAGGGTCACTCTCAAAACTTATGCCCAAGCTCATTTCTTGCATTCAAGAAATTGTAAATAATAACACCAACAAGGCAAATTCTAGGAATCTACACACATGCTTTAAAGTAAGACCTCACCACACAAGGCACTCCAAACACATTCATTGTGCACAACTCAAAAAAATTAAGCTTGTGTGCAATGGTTATTGAAAGACTCACATTAATACGCAACTAGTCATAACAAGATGTTAGAAGATCATGCAAGAGTCGTGCAACATGAATTTCCTTCCAACATCCACACAAACACGCCTCTCATTAAAAGCACTATCAAAGACATCAATATTGATCAAGATAGATACTCCATTATTAACGATGAGTGCAGTCTCTTAAATCATTTCAAATCATCACAACCATTTCAAAATCTCGAGACAATCGATATACAAGAGAAAAATGACCATTCACTCATATCAAAACCCAAAGAAATAAATATATCGAATACAACCAAATCAAAATGTCCAATCAAAACAAAAACAATAAAAAAAAAGATTTGAAAATGCCCTCACCCCACTAAAAAGTAAAATGTAGTGTCCTCAATTTGGAAATAAAGTTGATGAAATAACCATTGTCAGGCTATGAATGTGATGAACTTTTTGACAGAAACTTGGGCATCAGTGGTTGATGCATCTAGAGGAGGACTAGAATCTAAAGAATGGGCCCCACTCATACCAATATCAGAGGTCTCCTTAAGTGATCGCTCCAAGGTAGAATGCAAGATAGAGTCCTCCAAATCTGCACCTATGCAATAGCCTTTGCACTCAACTACTCAACCTCTCTCAAGAGCTCATCCTTATCAATCTCCTGAGTTGCGTTCTTATCCATATCAACTGCCACTGTCTCAATCTTAACTAGAGTCATATCGACGCTAGTCATGGTAGGAGGCTTAGATGCCGGCATCTCAAGTAGTTGTACCTCACCCCATAGCATGGATATATCTTTGGAATTAAGAGTATCCACATCCTTCCTTGGACTTAGTAAATAAGTCTTTAAGGTTTTCATATTTGGTATTGCACCCTCTAGTGTTTCACGCTCCTCAATCCAAGCAGTGAGGGTTTATAATATCTACCCATAATCGGTCATAAAAACCCATTGCTCAGCTAAATTTGCCTGTATAGGGGCCATGGCAGCCTCAATAACTACAAAGTTCTTACTAGGCATCTCCTTCACTAGATGAGAAGCCCTAACATCCACTGAGTAGGCAATGCTCCCCATCTGATAAATAAGAGCTTGTGTCAATAGATTTCGTGATGTAGAAGAAGGATGAGCATGCACAGAATCAGATGGAGGAGTGATACCGGAAGGCTCCTTGTCATGACCCAAGGTAGACCCTATGTGTAACATGGCGTAGAAGACCCCAAGAGGTTCCATACAAGCAATTTAGCATACATAGACAAGATAATATAAACTAAGCGATTTAAAAGATCATTTCAGAGCATAGAGTTTTATACAACGAAACGAAAATCTAACAATGACTCAAAGCCATCTAGTATATAAGAAGGAATTCGGATGTAACCCGTAGATTAAGTTTAAAACCAAAATGTAAAGACATTATGAAGTAAAGGAATGGTCCTCAAAATATGAGGACTCACCAATCTTCCATCTTCTACTAATAGATCCTAGCCTTGGAAGGGCGTATATGGAGCGGTGCACCCTATATTTTGATAGGAATTGTAGGCAAGAGTATGTGTTAGTACAAATATGTACCAAGTATGATAGTGATGTATGAAGTGTAAAAATCATGACAACGGGACATTTTCGTGATACACAATGACCAAGCTAAAACATGATATAAAAAAGTTAGAAAACAAACATCATAAAAATGGTTAATGCAAGTAGACATCATCTTAAAACACATGTGAGATACTTCTTAAGATAACCTTGATTCATTAATGTGGGAGAATTACCATTAACAAATGTGTAAGACTATGCGAGCTACTAACATGGAATTTTGTGCCTACCCCTTCCCGAAAAGAGGTGTCCTACTTGCACAGGTAAGACCATGAACTTCTAGCTTATGTGGATCCACTAGCTAATGTCTATCTAGACATTCCTATGTTGGCACATAGTTTATGGGACATGGGTAATCACCACTTGTTCACTCGGTGCTAAGAATAACTCCCACAGAATATTCATTATTTTTAATTTTGTCATAACGATCATGAGACATGGGTAATCACCACTTGTCTTAGTATTTGAGGTCATGGGTAATCGCCGCTTTCCTCATTAGTAGATTAGCTCCTTATATTTGATTCATTTTAGGTGAGACAACCTTTAAACCTTTAAATCCTTTATGTGCAAAAACCTTCGACATTCATACTTTCATGTGTATATGAGAAATCCATTCACAACACATAAATAATCATATTGATACTTCTCCCTCAAAGCATCCTTAAAACATTTTCATGTACTTTATAAGAACATGCATATATTCATAGAAGCCTCTTTCATAGTTCAAAATCCACTTTCAATCATCATAATCTAGAAATCATGGGTTAAGCATGGGTTTATGAGGATTCATCTTAAAATCATGGAATTATATCAATTTATGGATAATACTTCATAAAACAAGCACTTATATCAAATATGAAAGGAACCCATGAAATAGAAGAAAACCCTAACTCAATTCAGGATTTCCAACTTTATAAATGGGAGAATTTAGGAATTCCATGGAGGAAAGGGCTGCATGGATGAAGACTATCATACCTCAATTCCAAAAGCTTGCGTTCAATGGTGGAATTGGAGACTTGACTTGGAACCCTAGGTTGACTCCTTCTTCTTCAAGCTTTCTAGAGAGAGACCGATTTTGGAGAGGAAGACTTGTTATTCTTTTAGGAATTTGATAGAATGATTTCAATTGGGAAAATTTGGGGGTAAAACACTTATGTAGGGATTTAGGTGAATGGTAAAACGACATACTTGAGCAAGTGTAGCCACACATACTACTTCGACTAGGGTAAAGATTAGCACAAGAGTAAGAATACGAATCTTCACAAGCCTTAGGGGAATGCTTCTCATACTTCTTATATAATAGAGTATTATACCTCACCTTACCTTCATCCTGGGAGTGGGAAGTGTAACATGTTCCGGCATCATCATAAGGACCATCTTCACTCCGGAGTGAGAGTAAGATCTCTCACATGCTTTCTCATCACCATAGGAGCTTCCACAAGATGCTTCTTCTCCATATTCACCATAAGAGCTATGTTCAACATTTCTCTCATATTCTCCTCTGGAATAGTAGCTCTCATTCCCATTCGACTCTTGATCATAGCTATCATCATAGCCCCCATAATCACCATTATCCTCACATCCATAGCCTTCATCATCGCAATCATAATCTCCCATATCATAGTCACATGGGTCTGAGGCTATCGAGGACATGCTTCCTTATAACTCCTTTGTACCTATAAAATGACAACTCACAAAAACAATAAACAACATCAGCGTTACTAAAATGAACTCACAATCGCTCGTGTTTACACACCTTTGATTGCCTCTCAAATTGGCGCGGCTAATGTTAAAGATTGCTTATACTCAGTTGATCACAAGGTCTTGATTTCTACTCTTGGTCAGAATAGATTTTTTTTTCAAGAAGAACAGAAGACTCAATTAAAGCAAATGGACTTGAATCAAGAAGTTAACTACGAAGTAAAAACGAATAAAAGTACACAAAGAAAAGGCACAAACAAAGAAGTGAATTCAATAAACAATAGTCAACAAGAAGACTAGTTACGAGTTGAAAATCAGTTTAGGATTCTTGACAATGACTAGAAACAAAAGAAAAGAAACTAGAATTAGGACCTCAAAAGAAAGGGTCATAAGATGAGCTTCCGATCGCCAAATGCAATGTTTTCTTCGCCTAACATGAAGTTCAGCTCGCCAACTTGAAGATTGACTCACCAAACTCTACAAACGGACAAGGCAACTCGGCGATCTTGGTGGAAGTTCGTCGATGCGCAAATGGATTCAGCGACCAGGGCTTAGCTCACCAAAATTTCTAGTGTCTTCACCAAAATGAGGTCCAACTCGGTGACCTAGCTGCCCAAAGGGCGAGGCGCCGAGTGGAATGGGCGATCCAAGTCAGGATTCACCCAAATTCCTCAGGCTGCACTTGCAAAATTCCAAATATTGACCTGTTGTGGTCCCCCACTTCCTTTGTCCTTTAGTATTTACCCTTTTAGGTAAATTCCCCTTTTACAAACACCTTTACACTTTCTCTTTGGAAGATTCCTTCCTTGAAAATTTGAATGTTCTTCAAGAACTTTAAGAACAATTATGAAGACCCAAAATAAAACCCTTTAGATTTTAGCTCGGTATTTCATGAAATACGAGATACAAGCTCTCCTAGATATAGGGAACAAACCCCAATACTTTTTAGCACTCAATTCCTTGCCAAATCTTCCAGATTTCAAAACCCATTTGTCTTCTTCAAAGCTTCTTCAACCTTCAATGGTGGTTTCTTCAATAGTGAACCAAACCCTTTCAAATCTCAGCCCTTGACTCGAAATAGGTTAGGGAACACTAATCTAACCTTGGAAACTCCAAAGAAGACTCAAATAAACAAGACCCATTTCAGAAATTTCACAAAACGAATTTGACAGATTTTTTTTGTAACAAACCCAAGACTAGAATCGTAAGAACGAATCTAATTCAAGCTTTGATACCAAATGATGCGATTCTCACAAGAGAAACAATGATAATATGCGGAAATCAAAGATAGAAAGTAAAGATAAATAGATAGACACAAAAAGAGGAAACAAAAAGTAGCCAAAGGGTATATTAAATCCAATGACCTTAATCCGTTAATCCTACAATAAGCACCTAACTCTTACGAAGACCTCAGGGGAATTGATATCCCAAGCAACCAACGTCTCTAACAAAAGGCAACAAAAGCTTAAACAAGCTCTCAACACTCAAACATGAGTTTTCAGTTTTCAACATTCAAAATAATCTAACCTAAAATGAACCCCTAAAGGCCTATTTATAGTTTTAGGTGAACAAGGCCCAAAAGTGGCCTGAAAGGATAAAGGGCGAGCCAAGTGGGCTAGGCAACACGCCGACTGGTTGGTGATGCTTCCTGCGTGGACTCCACCTCTAGCTACGTCCTGGAACATTAGGCGAGCTAGGGTCATCGCCCAAGTCATTAGGCGATGTGCCGAAGGGTTTGGCGATGGATCCTGCTCTTGCCAACACTTTGTAACTTTGGGCGGTCTAGGAGTCATCGTCCAAGTCATTGGGCGACGCGCCAAAGTTCTTGGCGAGGGATTTTGCACCTTGCCTGGTCCTGTAGCATTAGGCGATCTGTAGATTATCGCCCAAGAAATTGGGCGACGCGCCAAAGGCCTCCTACTCGCCAAAGTGCCAATGTTGGCCAGTCTCTTCCGTTCACTTGCCCAAGCGATCTTCCACACATGTGAACCTTTGTTTGCCACCAATACAAGCCCATGAACCTCCATCCTCAAGAACAATCCTTCAATACATTGGAGTTCCCAAGTTTGGCAATGAGTTAAAAGTCTTGAGGCAATTTGTATTACATCACGGGTACTCGCTTTCACATCATTTCATAATGAGCATGGGTACTCGCTTTCATGTCCATTCATCATAGTAAGAACGTGGGGACTCGCCTCTTGTTCAATTCTAAGGAGTATGGGATTCACCTCATATCCTTACATATGAAGGTCAAGGGTAATCACATCTAGCTTCATCAATTACATAAGCTTTTAGTCTAGATTCATTTTAGGTGAGCAATCATTTCAACCTAGAATCATTCATATGAGTAAACCTTTCACATTCATACATTCATAATTAAGCAATTCATATAGGAAGTATCCCTTCCTCAACAATAACATCAATTGCCAACAATTCATATCATAAGATTTACTCTTAAAACCCTAATTCTCATGATCATCATCTAAGCTTTATTCTCAATCAATTAACATCATATTCATCATATATGCTTCAATCTCAAGCAATTCTAGTCATAATTCATCAATCCTATAGATATATCTAACCCATAAAGTTCCCCTCACATGGCATCAACCCAACTATATCAATTCAACCCTAAAATCATAGGATAGGCATGGGTACATGTAATTTCATCCTAAATACATGCAATTCTATCAATTCAATTATAAAAAATCATAATTCACTCAATTGGATCAACATTCATCATAACCCATAACAATGGAGGAAACTCTAGCTAAATATGGGAAGTTCTTCTTCAAATTGTGGAATTCTAGGGGACTCCGTGGATGAATAAGCCATCATACCTTAGTCATAATTCCCACACAAAAGCTTGAAAATTGGAGACTTGAACTTGACCTAGCTTCATCTTCTTCCTTCTTTCTTCTAGAGAGAAAATTTTTTAGAGGAGTTTTTCAGAGTTCTTTTGGGATTTTAAGAAAATGACTTAATTGAGTGAGTTTAGGGGTCTAAAATGCTTATATAGGTGTTCTAGGTTTAGTCAAAACGACACCACTTAATTCTAATTAAATCTGGAAACGACCCTTAAGACCTCAACTCAACAACCTATTTTGTCCACCCACGAGACCACGCTGACGGACCGTGGATGGACCTACGGTCCATCCTGGTTAAGCATGGTCTTGAAAGAGATTTTTGCTGATCCACAGACCCCCTAACCATGGACCGTGGACCCATCCACGGGGCATGGGTCCTAGCCGTGGTTCACTGCCTCAGGCAAGTTCCCAGGGTGTCCACCAACGGAGCTCACCCACGTGGCGTGGGTCCAACCACGGGCCGTGGTTTCCCCTCGTGGGTGACACCTGGGAGTCCTGAAATTTGCTAAGCCTTCCTCTTTCGGGTACGGGGTGTTATAGTACAAGTATCTTATTAAGTTGCGGAATAATTTATTCTCTCTTTGTTGTCTCTTCCTCAATTCTGATTCCATTAAGAATGGTTAAAACATTTTCACAACAATAAACACAAAAATAATTCAATACAAATTCATAAAAGATAAAATTTAATAGATCATTGAATAAAATAAAAATTAAGTTGTCGGACAAAGTGATGATAGAAGGCAAAAACACACAAAAAGAAGTAGGGTAGAACCAAAAAATTGTCATGTTTGTGATAAGTTGTTTCAGAATTGAGCAGTTGAAATAGTTTTTCTTTTGACATGTTGAATGAAATAAATAAAAGTAAATTAAAGTAGTGTTTCATTTATCTTTTTGGTGAAGATCCAAAGTAGACTTTGAAAGAATCAATGAAGTTTCAAAGAAATTAGGGATGAAATTTTTCACAAAAAAGAAGATACAACAAATTGGTATGGTTTGCCTAGTTTTTATAGGTAGTTCCTGAAGAGACTCAAATGAAGGGCTGTAACAGTCTGAAGGGACACAAGAGTTGAAAAATGGGTTTAAAGGTAAAAATAAAGGAAAAATTAACTAAATGACAAATTAAAGATTTTTTATTACTAGTACTAACAGGACTTTTTAGTTATCGATATATAACATTAGATTTTTATCGATACTTAACAAATTAATAAATAAAAAAGTAAAATAAAAATGAAAAATGTTTTTTTTTAATTCCTAATGTATTTCCCTTTAATTAACTAATATTCTTTCCATAAATATAATACTTTTGTAACTTGCAAGATATATTGATTCCCTAATCTCTCTCCAATATTTTCTCAATATAATCTTCTTACATAATTCAAGAGAAAAATAATTGTTCCTACTCTTCTTCCAAAAAAATAAAGCTCTTTTCTTCCTAAAAAATCTCCCCTTAATATCTCACACAATTTTCTCCTTTAAATATATTCATACGATTTTTTTTCTTAGATTTTTCAAACACGTTTTTTTCTTCCTCTTCCCTATTTGTCTTCTATACAATTTGTATGCTTTCATCCATGATTTTCTCATTTTTTTTAACAATCTTGAAAAGTAACAAAATTTATTATTATTATTTTTAGTATAAAAGATGCTAGCGTTCATTCAATCTTTATTCAATACGGAAATAGAAAACATGAATTCTTAATTCAAACTGATATCATAGTGTATGAAATTAGTATACAAATTGGTATCAATTAAATAAATATAACCATTCATAGATACCAATTTGTATACCCATTTCATACACTAAAACAAAACAATAAAATATAAAAATAGATGATCACCCATTTGCATACCAACTTTCACATACATTATACATATTCCATACATGAAATAACTTTATAAACCGATTTCATTCATTATATAATATAAAGTATATCTCCTAAATTGGATATCACAATCCATAAATATTAATTTGTACAATAATTTCATAAATAATTAATAAAATATAAAATTTATTAAGCATCATTTTTTATAGTCATTATACACATTGCATATAAAACAGGTTTGTATATAACTAATATAAAAAGATTAAGTGAACCAGTTTGTATATTTATTCCATACCATATTATTTATATCTCCATTCTATATACATATAATTTTAGATTATATATTGTTTACGTTCAAAAAGTATTATGTATCTATTCCATTTAATGCATGATTAAAAAAATCTTTGATACCCGTTTTAATACCAAATGAGTATGTTAATATATAACTCAACATAAATATCAATTTGTGTATGTAACGGGTATATAAACTTGTTCAAAATGGTAGATTAAGATAAAACGTGAATATCAAATTTAATACAGTTTTCCTACATTTATAAAATCGTACTAATGTACAAATTTGTTGGGTATCAATTTTCATACATAATTCGATAACCAATATTACTGTCAATTTTCAAATTGGCTTGATTTTTCCAAATTTGAATTTCTTCACAACAAATTTTGATCCTTCTCAAGAGTCTTGGCCAAGTTTTCACATAAAGTGGAAAAAATTATTTTATTTTTAGGCAAAATAATCAAAATCAAATAAGATAACACAAAAACACAGAATTTAAAGTAAAAGAAAAGAGAATTATGGAGTAAATATGATTGAATGTCGGATGAAACATAATGTTGGACGACCTTCATTCCTCTGGTTATGACCACAGATTCTATCGAATCTACCTACACCAATACTTCCTCTCAAATAGATCTTTTCTTCCATATAAGTGACTCTAATGTAGTACCAATTGGGGCATATGGGGCAAACTTCTTTAGCCTACCAATCTTGACAATATTAGTTAGGAAGCTCCATCTTTTCTGAACGATTGTGGCCTCCATCTTCGCCGATGTAGATCTCTCTCAAGTCTCCAACAAAGGTTCATGAAAAAATCTAAAATGAATTGAAGAAGGAAAAAAAAATTGAAATATAGTTAAAGAATCATTAGTAGAAAATAACACACAACTAGTACTGCTACAACGGAGAAAAGATTCACCGGAGTTTCATCATGGTTGTGAACTTTTATTTTTGAGAAGATTAAGGAGAGAAGTTTGGAATTCGAGTAATTATTACCTTTAAAGAGACATGTAACATTAAAATTCCTAAATTGTAGTTACATAATTACCTTGATAACTGTCATAAAAAATCATACCTTTTATTTTCTCTTTTTAATATTAAATACAAAAATAAAAAATAAATAAAATTTAATTAAATAAATTAAATTGAATCTGTTATCATTAGTAATAAAGTTGTTGTATTAGTAATTCTTAATTAATAGATTTATATGATGTAATATAAAATCTTAAATACATATATGGAGTAATTTTTCCAAAATAAAATAGGGGTTAAAAGCCTAAAAGTACAAAAAAAAACATATTTATAGGATGGTGGTGATGATGGTGATGGTTGTGAAGAGTTACGTTGTATAGGAAAGGAAACATCTGAATGTGGTGTTTCTTAGAGGAGGAGAAGGCTAGTTTTGAAAATAAATAAATTAAAATGGAATCTTGATTTGTGGTGGCGCCACATAGGCAGGGGTTCTCTTATATATATATATATGATAAATGGGAAAATTACACAATTAAACAAACTTATACTATTTAATTACTAATCATAGCTATAGTTTGCTATAATTGCCACTCGCGACTAACATTAACCATTAATTACGTGGGCTGACTTCGAGTTGTATAATTAGTCACGTTTATATAATTCGCCACATTTGTATAATTCGCAACTAGCAATTCTTCGTTCGATTTGTATTTGTATACAATGGTTTATATTTGTATATGATGATGATTTCCTTTGGTTTATCAGTTTTGTCACCATATACATTCAATATTTTTGTGTATAACTTTTAAAGTTTGTATAAACGTGTAGTTTTTAGATTTTGTATAATATAATTATATAATGTAATTTGCACCGTCGACATGGCCGCCACGGCCATCGGCCAACCTCTTTTGATGGAGGTTGGCCTGCCTCTTATGCCCACTGATCAGAACAAACCTACCTATGCAAGCACCTTAGCCACACATGTCCAAAAGACCAAACCACTGCCTCTTAAGCCTATCACGTACCTACATGGAGAACCAAAGATAGTATGGGATGAGGAGGAAGTAGAGCAAATGATCATCAATGAGAAACTTCAATATGCTGTGATCGGGAAATTCTCATATGGTTGGCCTGATATTCAAGATTTGAGATGACTTATACCAAAACAATGTGAACTCAAAGGAGAAGTAAACATAGGGCTACTTAGCAATAGATACATATTGATTAGGGCCTTTTTGTTGGAGGATTATGTGACTCTTCTATCAAAGCCTCAATTTTACATCACTCATAATTACTGGTCATACCCTATGAGAACTTTGAAATGGGAACCTCGGTTTAATCCAAATGAAGAAACTACTACTGCAATCGCATGGATCTCATTCCCTGCACTTCCGCCAATTTTTTTTGGAACAGAAACTATTTTCTCAATGGCGACACCAGTAGGAAAGCCATTACAAGTTGATATGGCAACCAAGAATAAAACCCGCCCTAGCTGTGCAAGAGTGAAGGTGGAAGTGGATCTGCTTGGAGAATTCCCAAAACGTATTAATGTGGGAATGAGGAAGAAATCAGGGGAGGGTTTTGAAAGATGGGTGACTATAAATGTACCCAAATATTGTAAGACATGTAAGTTGTAGGGGCATAATGAGGAAGAATGTTTCATTCTACATCCAGAGCTATACCCAAAGGAGGAAAATGAGCAGGAAGGAGATAAGGAGAAGAAGAATACAAGCAATGAATTACAGAAAATCAATGTTTTTAATGGACAAAAGGAAATGGGGTGGCAACAGAAAGGTAAGGAGAATGGGGATATTGTTAATCATTTCAAGGAGCAATGGAGAAGAACAGAGAACAGAAGAGGAAGGATTTTTTCAGAGTAGGTATGGAATCCAAAGAGGAAAGAAAACAATAAGGAGCAACAACTGATAACAACAAATAAATTTGATGCTTTAGGGGAAGGAGGAGAAGAAGAGGAATTACAAGAAAAGAATGAGCCAGGGGACCAACAAGGACACAAGGAACAACAAGATAATTTCCTACTCCAAAAGGTTGATGCTCATAGCAGACATGATAAGGAGATAGGAAGCACAAGCTCAAAGTCAATGCATAAAGATAAACAATGTATACCTTCAAGAGGGCAAAGCAACAGTGATTCAAGTATGGAATCACCCAAGGAGATCTCAAATTCAAAAAGTACACATATAGGTACTGCCATCAGGGAAAGACATAGGGAGGAAAATACACAGACAATGTTAAAATGGAAATTAACAGGGAGAACATAACTGTACAAGAAGAAGAACACCACAAGGTGAGAGGTACACCAGATGGAAAAACTCCCAGAATAGACAAGATGTAGCTTACAGAAGTGAATAAAAAGCAAGATGAAGAGGAAAAAGATGACATCGAGGCATCCATAGAGCAAATAGGAAGAGAGAGATTTGTCACCCAGACAAATAGGGCAACTAAAAGGTAGGCACAAAAATAAATACAGCAATACAGTCTCTGCAAATAAATACAAGAAGCAAGAAGGGAACATCATCCTCCAGTGATCAATGATTAGCAAATTACTTTTCTGGAACATAAGGTCAGTAAACTCTCAAAATGCTTTTGAGAGATTACTTGATCTTAACAGGAAAAATCATTACTCATATAGAGCTCTCTTAGAGCCTTTTCAAAGTCCAACAGAGATAGAAAGTTATAGAAAAAGACTTGGCAAACAATATGCTAGAGCTAATTGTTCAGACAAAATTTGGATTTTCTGGGATGAAGATTGGGAGGAACAACATACAGTAGACTCAGTACAACAACTAACCATTAGTTTCAAACATAAAGGGAATCAGAATGTAGTAAAGATAACTGCAGTATATGCCAGATGTAGTGCTTTGGAAAGATTAGAGTTGTGGGAGGACCTTGAAGACATTGCTAATAATACAATATGCCCATGGATAGTAGGAGGGAATTTCAACACTATCATTCATGAATCTAAAAAGTTGGGAGGACTACCAGTTACACAGAATGAAACTACTAATTTTATTCAGTGTATAAATACATGTGCAATGAATGAATTGAAGTTTATAGAAAGCTATTACACTTGGTGGAATGGACGAATTGAGGAGGACTACATTTTCAAAAGACTAGATAGAGTTTTTGGAAACAATGAATTCATGAACACCCTCCAAGGAAGTGAGGTTCATCACTTGATAAGGGAAGGGTCTGACCATGCCCCTTTACATGTGAGGTGCAATAATGTATATGAGCAGATCAGAAAACCATTCAGATTCTTGAACTTCTGGGTAAAGCACAAAGATTTTGTTAAAGTTGGAAGAAAGAGGCACAAGGTTCACCTTTTTTTATTGTTCAACAGAAGTTCCAGAGATTAAAGGGAGTCTTGGTGCAATGGAGCAAATCAACTTTTGGGAATATATTCCAACAGGTGGCCACATTAGAAGATGTGATAAAAGCTAAGGAAGCTCAGCTGGAAATAAATCCAACCACAGAAAATAGAATTGGTTTAAATAAGGCAGAAGCTGACTTAAAAAGGTACATACACATAGAGGAGGAATACTGGAAACAAAAGGTTGGAATGAGGTGATTTCAAAATGGAGACAGGAACACAAAATTCTTTCATGCCTATGTACAAGGTAGAAGAAGGAAACTACATATTTCAGCAATACAGACAATGCAGGGGGATTTAATTTCTTCCACAGAAAAAATTGGAGAGGAGGCAGTCAATGTGTTTAGAGAACAGTTTACAGAAACAAATGAACCCATAGACTACACCATGTTGGAGAATATTCCAAAGATAATATCCAATGAGCAGAATGAAGAGATGGAGAGGCTACCAATAGAATATGAGGTTAAAAATGTGGTTTTTGCTTTAAATGGGGATAGTGCAAGTGGTCCAGATGGATACTCTGGTCAATTTTTTCAGAGTTGTTGGGAAATTGTGAAACAAGACATCATTAACATGGTAAAAGCATTCTACTGTGGAATGGAGATGCCAAGGTTCATTACACACACAAATCTGATCTTAATTCCCAAAAAGGAGACAGTGAACAATTTTGGGGATTTAAGACCAATTAGTCTTAGCACTTTCACCAACAAAATTATTACAAGAATGCTCTATGATAGGTTGGTTCCAGTTCTACCAGATATTATATCAAGGAACCAGTCAGGATTCATAAAAGGGAGGAGTATAACTGAAAATGTCCTACTGGCTCAGGAGATTGTGAGGGATATTAATAGGAGGAACAAATTTCACAATGTGGTGGTGAAATTGGACATGACAAAAGCATATGATAGGGTATCCTGGAAGTATTTAGTAAGAGTACTAAGGAAATTTGGGTTCTTAGAAAGAATCATAGATTTGGTGGTAAGAGTGATCTCCAATAACTGGTACTCAGTGATAATGAATGAGTCCTTTAGAGGACTGAAACAAGGTGATCCTTTGTCACCCATTTTATTCATCATAACTACAGAAGTTCTAGCTAGGAGCCTTAGCAAATTGTTTGAAGATCCAGAGTTTAAAGGGTATGTCATGCCAAAATGGAGTCCTGAAATCAATCATCTATCTTATGCAGATGATACCATTCTTTTTTGTTCTAGACAACCTACCTCTATGAAGAAGATGGTGAATGTGTTGAGGAATTATGAGGCAGTCTCAGGGCAAATGATTAATCTGAACAAAAGTTTAGTTTACTTGCATGAGAAGGTTCACATTGGTATTTGTAATCAAATCAGAAGGATCACAGGCATAAAGCAAGGCTCCTTTCCTTTCACCTACTTAGGTTGCCCTATTTTCTATGGAAGGAAAAATAGAAAACACTTTGAAGAATTGATTAAAAGGGTCATGAAGAGGATCAATTTGTGGCAGAATAAATTGTTATCTTTTGGAGGGAAGTATATACTAATAGCTCATGTACTACAATCAGTTCCTGAGTACATCCTGTCAGCCATGAACCCACTTGCTGGGGTTATAAATCAGCTGCATAGGATATTTGCCAAGTTTTTCTGGGCAAACACAACTGGATCAACAAAAAAAGCATTGGGTGGCATGGGACAAAATATGTAACCTAAAGGAGGAAAGGGGTTTGGGCTTGAGATCATACATGATGTAGCAAAGGCTCTATTTGCAAAGATCTGGTGGAACTTCAGGACTTCCACCTCATCATTATGGGCTACATATATGTGGAATAAATATTGTAAGAAGCATCATCCTATCATTGCTCAAGGTTTTGGGGCATCACATGTGTGGAGGAAAATGGTTCTAATCAGAGAAGAGGTGGAGCATGAAATATGGTGGCAGATAAAGACAGAATCTTCTAGCTTTTGGTTTGATAATTGGACCAAGTTATGGGCCCTGTACTATTTGGAGGAAGAGGCAGTGGAGGAAGAGATTGAAGTAAAGGAATTTATTACAGATGGAAGGTGGAATAGACAACTATTATTGGAGAAATTATCCATTGAAATGACTGATCACATCATGGATAGCATAAAAACCACAAACACACAATCTAGCAATGATGTAGCTTGGTGGATGGGCAACACGCAGGGGAGGTTTACTGTAAAGTCTGCTTGGAATCTAATGAGAAACAAGCATGAGATAAGAAAGGACTATGAGTTGATCTGGAAGAAGGAGCTCATTTTTAAATCCAGCTTCTTTATGTGGAGGGTGTGGAAAAAAAGAATTGCAACTGATGACAATCTTAAAAAAATGAAGATTAACATAGTATCAAGATGCTGGTGTTGTCAGAACAAGAAGGAGGAAACAATGACCCATTTATTTCTAACAGCCCCCATAGCAATAAGCTATGGAGGCACTTTGATGATTATGCAGGAATAAAGATGGAAGGAATGATACTACAACAAATTATAATAGCTTGGTGGAAACACAAGGCATCACCAAAGTTACAGGATTTTAGTAGTAGACGGCATCCCCTCTTAGTTTTGAGTAGGCAGAACCATTCTATTTTGGTTCTTCTCCACGGGTGATCCAGGAATTTTCCTATTATTTTCTCAACTGAGATTTCGATTTAGAAGGATCTCTTTATTTCTTCACCGTGGGTTCTCGCATCATTTTCTTGAAAAGATATTATGTCACCATGGGAGAATTTAAAATGAGTAATGTTAACCATTCCATAGCCATTGTTTTATGGACTATATGGAGAAGGAGAAATGCAATCAAACATGGAAATACCATCAGATATGAGGAGATGGTGAACCAAATTGTAGGAGTTGTGAGACAACTGATAAAGCACAAGTATCCATGGATAAAGAGAATAGAATGGTCATGGCCAAACATAATTAGCAGATTAGGGAACTATAAACCAAAGCTACACTACCTCAGTGTGACCTAGAAACCTCCTGACAATAGGAGAATAAAATGCAACACTGATGGAGCCAGCAGAGGTAATCCAGGTTTGAGTTCGATTGGTTATTGCCTAAGAGATAGCCGTGGGGATTTAATATTTGCAAAATCAAGGGGAATAGGAATTGCTACAAACATGGAGGCAGAATCATTAGCAATCCTAGAGGCCTTAAGAACTTGCAAGGAAAGGAACTTATAGGATGTTATAATTGAAACTGATTCACTCAGTTTGAAAAAAATCATCCAGATGGAATGGAAAGTACCTTGGGAACTGGTGGAGAAAATAGAGGAAATCAGAGACATCATACTTCTAACAGGTACTACAATCACACACACATACATAGAAAGCAATGGTCTGGCGGATTGTATAGCTAACATTTCAATTGAAGGACAAACAAGTCATGAATATCACAGTTTTTATGAACTTCCAGTTAGAGCAAGACAAGTACTAAACGCAGAAAAAGCAAAAGTACCGGTTCTTCGCATAAAGACTCGCAACATCAATCAACAATGAGGCGTTCACAAGGTATACATGTTAGGAAATGAGTACATAGATACAACTTTTTCCATACAAAATCAAATCTGAGGCATACATCAGCTAGATCTACAATTCACTACCAAAAAGAGTTGAACCACGCGAAGAGCAAAAGTATCTCCAAGACAAATTGGAGGTCCAAGAATAACTCAAAAGAAGAGAAACAATTCCTTGTGCATTGAAGCAGAGTAGCAAATAAGTTTAGCTCCATCTGGGCCTTCATTTTGGATCTCCGGCGACTACAAGCAAGCAACAATCGATGGAGGAATCGAAAGTTAGTAGAGCAGCAAGTAAGTTTAGCTCCATCTGGGCCTTCATTTCGGATCTCCGGCGACTACAAGCAAGCAACAATCGATGGAGGAATCGGAAGTTAGTAGAGCAGCAAGTAAGTTTAGTTCCATCTGGGCCTTCATTTCGGATCTCCGGCGACTACAAGCAAGCAAATCAATGGAGGAATCGGAAGTTAGTAGAATGTCGACAAAGCTCAAATCTTGGCTTTCCTTTTTTTGATTTGGGAACTGGTCTCTTTTTGGGCCAGTTCTTTTTTTGTATGGTCATATTAAATTATGAATAAAAAGGTCCTTGGACCAAAAATTTGATTAAAAAAAAAAGTATAATGTATTTTGTATAACTGTTTAAAGTTCATATGTGTATGTTTGTATCAATTCATTATTTCAAGTTTTATCATATTTGTATAATCCAGACTTTGATTAATCAATTGTACAAAAAGACGCGAATTACACAAACATAGTCGTGAATTATACAAATGAGATGTGAATTATACAAATTATTGCCCTCTCTTGCTCGCCTGTCTCCTCCCTCTCCAGTCTCACTTGCCATATATACACATGCATATATATAATATACAGTTATCTAACCGATATACATATACAATTCACCTCTCTCCCACTCTCGCTCGCCTCTCTCCTCTCTATCCCAATCTCTCTTCTCCCTATAACATGTAGCTACGAATTGTAATTATCAAACTATGGTTATGGAACGTAATTAAACTATTTTTGAGTGGCTATATGCGAAAGTTATTGTATGATATATGATATGTGAGATGATTAGAAAGTTTTGAAAACATTAATTTTGTCCAAATTAACTTAATGAAGTACATTTTAAGGTGAGAAAGTGTTTGAAAAACAAAATAAAGATTTATTCAATTTTGTCATATTTGTTAAGAAAGAACATGAAAAAATTCTTATTTTCCTCTTTCTTGTGTTAAAGGGAAGTTGGGTTAGGCAAAGGAGCGGAGAAGGGTCCTTCCTCGCATTGTATTTGATTTGGGGTATGGAGTCTCGTCACGCCTCCCTTGGTCGTCGAACGGTATGAATTTTAGGCTCCGCATCTTCGTTTTGCATTTACAAAATTTTCCATATCTTGTTTGTATGTATGCAGTTGGAAGAAATTCGTCAAAAGAGAGCAGCAGTGAGATTAAGCAAGACGTCTTCTGGACCAGATCTTGCTAAACCTGGTAACAAAATTTAATCAACAATCCTTCTTTTTCTCCATTCTTCTCATCTTCAAAAATATTTTTTTTTTTTGCCAGAGGTTTTGGGGATTACAAAATCTCAGAGTGCAACTCGCCTATCAGAGGTAAACTCAATTTCCTTTTCACAAACTGCACAGCTTTAAGAATACCATTAGGTTAATATTCATTTTTTTGAGTTATGTATCCATCTGCAGAATGATATCACTGCCTTAGTTTCTCAATTGAAAGTTGTGCAAAAACAAAACACACAACTAGATGAAGAAAATAGAGCACTCGCCTCAAAGGTACTTACTTCTTTCCTCCCTCATTTTGAATACGTTTTTTTTTGTACTAATGAATGTCTCTTGTTCTAAAATTTTCTTCTTCAGCTTCAGACAAAAGAAGTTGAGAACAACATGTTGCAAAAACGTCTTAATGATCTGGTAATGCAGCTTTCAAATGTCATATTTACACTTATTTATCTGAGGAAAAAGATGTTGTATTTTAGTTATAGTTTCTTCAATGGAGACCAGTCATGTAAATGGTCCACATAGAATAAGTTCTTACTGGAAAAAGTTTTATGATCAGTTATTTGAAAGTCATCAATGTATGGGATTCAAATCCATAGTGTCCCTTTTTTTTATATGGTAAATGCTTCATTCATATAAACTTCCAGCAGTAAGATTCAAGCCTTTGTGCCAAGCAAACTAAGTCTTAACTTTTTTAGTGGAGAAGGGTAGAGGATTACACTCGTCATCCTTGAGTTTCTAAGGTTGCGTTTGGCTCCAAATGAAATTCTCGTCCATTAAAAACATGTTCCAGCCCAAAGATACTGAAAAAGAGATATCAAAGGTAACCAACGGCCTCACAGTGCTGGAATTCCTATTATCCTCAATTCCCTTCCCATAAAGGAATCATCTGCTGCATGACTGCAGACCTCTTTTCTGTAAATTTGTCTCTGTCAAGCATCCATCATGAGCCAATATGCAGCTGAAACATGCCACTTTATATAGTAATTTTGGCTTCCCAAATTATCTTCCAAGGCCATGAAAAAAAATTTTCTGCTGTTACCAAAATTATATAGCAGGATTGTACATAGAAAACACCGTTGCTCTGTCCAGTCCATAGCAAAGAATCCTCATTTCAGCATCTAGTGATACCAGACTCAATTCTTGCAGCAAGGTAGTCATCCTTCAATTTCCCAATCGAAGAACACCTTATAAAGCTCAAACACCACTCATTTCCACATCTCAGTTGAGCCACAGTAACAGCTAGATAATGTCCCTTTAATGATTGTAACTTTTAACAATCAGCAAGTATTAGGAGTGAATATAAAGACTTTGATAAAGTTCATTCTCAAAAAAAAAAAAAAAGAATACAAAGACTTTGATAAAGTATGACTTAGGTAGTGGACGTTGTTCCTACTCCCTTTGTCTCAATTTATGTGACACTCCCATTAACCCTTAATGAGACAATTTACCACCACACATTTCTTAATAACCTGTTTTAGACTACAAGTTTCAAAAGTATATCCTTCATTCTACTCCGTGCCCAGTCTAACACCTTCACATTTATGGGAGGAGGGAGTATTATTTATAGACATTGTAATATATGAAACAAATATCATTACCTTATTAATATGGTCTTTATCTGCTCATATCCTAGCACTATTGTGTTCATTCATGGATGAGGTCATGATGCTGTAATTACTTTAATTTAAGATCTTAGTACAACAATATATTTGGTTGCGCTTTCCCAATACAATACGTTATTCTGCACACTTGGATCCTTTTCCTTAGATGATAAACCATTCTGAATTTGTCTTCACTTTGCTGAAAGGAGGAATAAAAAGGAATTTAAGTAAGATATTGAGACCTCTTTTAAGTAGATAGGTGGCTTCACTTTCTTTTCTTTGGAAGTGCAGGAGCAAATCACTATACCTTCATTAAGAAAAGCACTCAAGGATGTTGCCATGGAAAAGGATGCAGCAGTTGTTGCACGAGTACATATCATTTCTACTACCATTCTATTGTTTTTTAACCTTATATGTGCTCCATCTGTCTTTTTCCTATGAGCCCTGTTGTTTAAATATAGGAGGATCTTTCAGCTCTGCTTCGTACAATTAAGAAACGTTTGAAGGAAGTAGAAGAGGAACAGTATCGGGTATGCTACTATTTTCTTTCACTTAATGAGTTGAAGTGGAATAGTATGCCTTAATACGTTTGAATCCTTTTGGGATTAGGCTGAAGAGGATGTGGGATCTCTAAGAGCAGAACTAAACTCATTACAGCAGCAAGCAATGACCGGTCCTGTTAGTGGTTTAACTTCAATGAATTTTCCGCCAGATCATATGCAAGCTATGGAGAAGGAGCTGGCAAATTTAAAATCTCAATTAGAGGTTACATTGTTTGTTTATGTTGTCATGATTACCTCTTTAAGCTTTATTTATTTGCTATACCATTTTTGTAATTACAGCAAGTGACCCTGTTGAGGCAACAAGAAAGACAGCAGTTAGCGGAGGAGAAAGCGCATGTATCTGCACTAAGTTCTCAAAAGCAGGATTTGGAAGAGAAGCTTGCTGTTATGTCCAAAAAGGTCTCAGGTATATATTGTTCAATATTTTAGATTGAAGTGCTTAGCTCTTAGCAATTTGTATAAATGTAAATGTCCAGATACAGGATACAGGGTAATCAAACATTGAAATAGATCTTAAAGGTTATTGAGTAAGGGAGTAAGTAAAGACGGAAGGATAGCCATCTGATGATACAAAATTTGTCACAATATTGAAGGTGCAGAATATAAAATAATTGTGAAAGATCGACCAAATCACAGTTGAATATCTTGAATAGTGCAAGGCTGGTAGGTCCAAAAATCTAAGATCAGAAATTCCAACTAGATGTTAAATTGAGCGATGGATGTGCAACATGAAGAGTATCAGTTGGTGTAAAGGTGAAAGATAACAAATAGTGTATAATTCATCGTTTAGTTCTCATACGGAACGGAGGCGGAAAGCATTAAATATGGGTGATTGAATGTGGCAGGATTTGAAGCTACATACCACTCGTCACCCGTGGCTATGTTGAATGGTGAAAACTGAAAAATAAGGCCAAACTGTGTTGGATAAGATTGCTAGGTTGTCGATACATGGTTGGAATTTTTTTCCCGTTCTGTTAGAGAGGTTAGGATTGTGCTCAATGCAAAGATTGAGGGAATTGTGTCCTAGGTCACAAATTTGAGTTTGCGCAGCCTATCGTTCTAAGTTGTCGAAGGCTGCACTTGGCCCTAAAGGTTGGTTCCAGATAAATTTCTCAGTCATAAAAAAATGAACTCCATTTTCAGTTTGCAAAGATTTGCAGAATCTAGAACATTTCATAGAGATTAAGTACCTTAAACAAGCAATTAAGCAACATCTACTCTATAAGATACCCTCAAGTGGATGTAATACCCTTGAAAACACTGTTGCAAGTCTTCAAGCAGCAATTATGAACTCTCCAAGTCTCACAAAAGTCATCATTTATCAAATGTAAGCTTTAAACTAACCATTTTTGGTTAGTAGATATTTCTACTTATTTATACCAGGTTTAAATTGTTTGATATGCTTTACTTGAGCCAAGGGTCTATCGAAAACAACCTCTCTGTCCTTATAAAGCATTGGTAAGGCTGCCACCCTCCCCACACTCCACATGTGGGATTTCGTTAGGTATGTTATTGTCATTGTATACCAGGTTTAAATATTACATAATAAATTCTAACAAGCCCTAAAAGAAAATAGGCTATAATTAACAAAGCTGGAACTAGGGTGATTAAGTACTCTCCCTAATTGCGACAAGTGGTCTGCGATCGCAATCTTGGACTAGGCCTGGAGGTGGCGCATTCATGGTCATGGATCCGCTCTCGCAGATGACTGGGACATGGGCTTCCATGATCTCAATGGCTTGTTAGTGATTGTGTCCTTCACTGCGCGCTCCCCCGATCACGGGGTATATTCTGCGATAGCTATGCTCTGCTTCTTGCACAGATCCTGCAGCTTCAACAGTGCTTTCAAGGCCTCCATGCTTGATTGCGGTTTTCCAAGGTCCAAGACAAGTTGTAAATCTTGGTAGACTTCTCTCAAACAAAGGTCTCCTAGACTTGGGAGATCCCATTGAAACTTATTTTAACCATATATTTAATAGGGTGATATGAAATCACGAGGTAACTATAACTGTTGCTGATTCTCACAGAGAAATGAACAAAATTTAAACACAGTAGGAACTTATTTGAATGGAGCATCAAAAGAATATCATAATTAAAATGAGGTTACAAGGCATCAAAGAGCTCACTGATTTATAATATGAGGAGAGTTATTTTGGTTTATTTCATTTAGAATAGGAGTAGGAACAAGAATAGTATATAGAATCCTACTTGGAAAATGATTGTAATGTAGTGTCTTAGTTGGAAAAGGAGTCTAATGTAGTGTCTATAAATATAGTCTCAATATAATAATGTAGATACACAATTCAATAATATTCTTCTATAATATTTCTCACATTATATTAGAGTATCTACGATCTTGGTAGAAAATAATAAAAAAAGCTTCCCCAACCGGCGGGTTGTTATAACTCATATAGCTGCCTGTCTAGCCAATGATTATGTTATCAAAAGTTGCGACAATACTATATGCATGAAAAATAATCATGCTAAGGACTCTGAGAGTTCTGATAAGCCAGTATGGAAGATACACAACAAAGGGGTCTACACAGTGAAATCATGCTACTGGAAGATGAACCATAATGCCTCATGAACTGAAAGATGGCCCTGGAAACTGCTTTGGAAGATGAAATGTCCATTGAAAGTTTCATGTTTTGTTTGGCTACTAATCAAGAAGGCACGTCTCACTCATGAGGTCCTACAGAAAAGAGGCATGCAAATCTGCTCAAGGTGCTTTATGTATGAACAGGAAGCTGAAGTGAACAACCATCTATTCATACACTGCCAAATAGCTACCAGTTTGTGGAATAGGTTTTTATGCATTTTGGGGATTAGTTGGGTGATGCCAAAGACTACATTGGAGCTTCTGAACAGTTGGCTAGGAGTTGGAAGTAGAGGTAAAAAGGAAGAATGGTGGAAGCTCATCCCATCATGTATCTGGTGGTCCATATGGAAGGAAAGAAACACTAGGTGCTTTGAATGACAGAAAATTACTTGTCAGAGGATTAAAACAAACTGTATTAGTCTTCTATTTTTTTGGTGTAAACAAGATTTGGTGGGGTGGTGGTGGTGGTAGAAGTAGCAGAGTTCTTAGGAAACTTGTAATCTGATAAACTGTATGGGGTGGGCCCATCACACTATGGGATGTAAGTTTCCAATTCATCATTTCTTGGATGATGAATTTTTTCTATGAATACAAAGTTACCCTTTTCTCAAAAAAAAAAAAAAGGACTGATTAGAGAAGCATCTAAGAAAAAGAAAGTTGTCACCATGCTTCTTTCCGGTGGCTTCTTAGATTTGAATTGTGTAGCACTGTGAATTAAACCAATAACCACTTTCTCATATCCGATTTGCGCAGCACCGTGCATATATTTGGTGACTACTTTCTCATATCTGATTTGCATCTTTTCAGTGATTACTTTTTCATATATGATTTGTGTAGTATCATGCATCTTTTTAGACTACTTTCTCTTATCTAAGTTGTGTAGCACCGTGCGTCTATCCGGTGACTCCTCAGATCTTATTTGCGTAGTTTCGTGCGTCTTTTCCGTGACTCCTCAGATGTGACTTACATAGTTTCACTTTTCATCAATGTTGTGTGAAAACCAACGCAACCCAAAGGTACATTGTCTCCCTGTTACCAAACCACAACGGGCGCCGTTGTGAATCTACCTCCCACGCGTCGCCAAGGAGATCATCACCTTGAAATAACCTTGAAGTCCTTTGCATAAATCTCTTTCGCCCTTTCCAAGGAGTAGGTAATCTATCCCGGTCTTAGCCGCCGCACTACATTAGATCACCAAGTGCTTCTCTCTCTTGTGGAAGCTCGAGTTTGCTAAGACCAAATCGAAAGCACTAGTGAAATTAAAAGTGGAAATCTTCATTTCTATCCCCAAAGTTGAAACCATCATGTACATCATCATAGCCCCTAATGGTCCCTATGTGACCATTAAAATCTCCTCCTAAAAATAGCTTCTCGGTGCACTGGATGTCTCTCACAACCTCGTACAAATCCCCGCAGAAGAGCTTTTTGACCTCCTCGTCTAAACCTTTTTGTGCACCGTGTGCACTAATTATGTTAAAAGTCATCCCTCCCACAACTAGCTTAACGGTCGTCATTCTTTCATTCACCCTCCTAATCTCTACAACTTGCTCCCTGAGTTCCCTATCAACTAAAATGCCTACTCCATTCCTACTCCTCGAGCTTCCTGAGTACCACAACTTAAACCCGACGACATTTGCCTTGGTTCCCACCCATTTGGTTTCCTGGACACAAGCTACATTGATCTACCTCTTCTTGAGAATTGTCATTTACTCTATTGATTTCCCCCTCAAGCTCCCTATGTCCCAAGACCTAATCTGCAACCTAGAATCTCAATCTCCCTTGGTATCCTTGCCACCCCTGACCCCCACTCCTGCTTTAAACTACCATCAAACCCTGAAGCCACCAATGCAGATAACAAAAATACGGAAGGCTGGACAAGAGCTAAAAACAAACAGCATCTGGACCAGAACTATAGCAAAAATCAAGAAGGCAAGGGATTAAGGAAGATAAGGGGGGAACAATGCATAGAATTACACAATCTCCCAATAATTAACTTTGAAAACTAGCATCTGAGGAAGAGTCAAAACAAAAGTAAAGCGAACAAGAAACTGCGAAGACCAACCAGCATATAGCTTAGCCAAATAAAAATTTAAATACAGATCAAAGAAACCTGTGGTGCGGCAAGTCTTGAAGTACAAAGAACCTGCTTTTATGGCTTCACGAAGTAGCTGAAAATTGCTAGCTGCTAGGAGTACTGCTCCAATTTGATACTGGTCGGACCTTGTTGGTATAGAGGTTGCTGGAAAATAGCATCACTTCTTTGGTCAGATCTTGGAGGAGAACACAGAATTGGTGGCAGTTCGGTGAAGAGACAGATGACAAAGTTGACGTCACTGGGTCTCTCTGGCTCTAATAGTGGACCAGAAACTAGGGTTCCGTCCGTAGCAGAAAAGAGGAGAGAAAAAACCTGAAACATACCAAATCTGGAACGTCAGTGTCAATGGTGGTAGGTGGCGTAGGAGGGATGGATCGACGACGCAGTGGGTAGGAGAGATGGGTCTGCAATGCGGTGGTGTAGGGGAGATGGGTCGGTGACCCTGGCGTATGTGGCAAAGGAGAGAAGGTTACATGGAAAGAGAAGAGGCAGAAAGTTACGGGGAGAGAGAAGAGACAGAAGGAAGCGTAATTTTCACAACTTTCAAATTGTCGAGGAAAAAAAAGACTTCGGAGGTAAAGGTAAATAGTAGTTATAAGCTCAAAATTGAGGGTGTCCACTCCATAATATCAGAAGAGCCTATGTGGATTGATGAAGGTCATTATCCAATTGACTCATGTCAATCAATAATAATAGAAAGTAATGTAGGTCATATCGAAGCAAGTGAAGGGGAGTGCAAACAATCTGAAAATAGATTTTTTTGAAACTGCAATCTGAAAATATTACTGCACAACAAAATTTAGGAAGTGAAAAAGAAACAAGAATCACCTAACATAGTAAACTATAAATCATATGCATTACATGAACTTCTCTTTTGCTTGTAATATCTATCATTTAACGACCAGTTGGCTGTCTCGTGATATCTGTTGGTCTTTTCTATATTATTGTGCTATTTATTACAGGTGAAGTCACCGGAAAGGCATCCCAGAAGACATTCTCAGAGGTAATCAATGCGTCTGCAGTTGATAAATAAAATTCAGCATGTTAAATTTGAGTTGGCTAATGTTTTCTGTGGAAAGGAAAATGATCGTCCAATGAGCATACATTATTTTTGATAATTTCTTTTAAATTTTTTTTTTATACATTATTAAAATTGTTATTCTTTATATCATGCTGCTAAATCCCCTTGCAGTGTAATTGCCCTGTTGACTCATTTTTTTCTGTGAAAAAACTGTTCCCCAATTTTGGGTTTGTTTCTTATGGTCTTTTTATCACAACTAAATTCTTTTGCTAATTCCCTTCATATTTTTGGCCCCTTCAAAAAATGTTTTCGGTCGTACTTTGGTAACACTCATGTGGTTAAATGTATTATAAACTTTTGGTAGAACAATGTTCTTTGAGTTTAAGGTCTTATTTCAACCCTTTAAGGAAGACAAGGTGAGGCTTGAAAAGCAATTACATGATATGGCAGTGGCTATTGAAAGATTGGAAAGTAGCCGGCAGAAACTTCTAATGGAGGTATATCCTCCATCCTCTATTTTTATTTTGTTTTTCATTTTGCAATGTGAAATTTGAAATCATTCCGTTCTGTTCTTATTTCAGATCGATTCACAATCCTCAGAGATAGAGAGACTATATGAGGAAAATTCTAATCTTTCTTCCGCTCATCAAGAAGCTTTAGGGGTGGCGGTGCAGTGGGAGAATCAGGTAATTTCAAGTGCTTGAAGTTAAATTAGGATGAGAAGATGGTATGATGCCTATTCACATTGTTTTGAGGTTTACTTTGAAATATTCTTATATGTAGTTTCTTCCATGTCCTGTTTCAATAGTAGTAAATCATGCTCTGTATATAATTATTGACAAGTCTGTTTACTTTTCCTTAATGTAATCTTTGATTGTAATAAATAGTTGACAGATTGGAGGAAGGTTTATGACTTATGAGTGTCGTTTCTCTCATAAGGTTAGTACTGAAAAGTATTGGTGATTGCAAAAGAGTTACATGGGAAGAACTTGACAATCATTCCTGCAATTTGTTAACTGTCAAAACCAAATAGTCTTGGTGAATGTGTCCGATATCATATCCGTATTGAAATCAAAGCATGAAGTGCTAATAGTACCAGTGAGAACAAAAAAGATGTCTAACCTTTCTTTGATTCAGAAATCAGAACAATAAAGCATCTTCTTCTTGAGGAAGTTTTTGGGTTGGCTGGCTTCTGCTACCTGCAAATTCTTGAAGATTTCAATAGTTTACTCAGTTTGGCTACGCGTGATTTTTTCTGTACTCCTTAAGCATAAGATGTGCTTTAGAAAAATTCCCATATGCAACAGCGGTCTCATTTATCTAACTTTTGCTCTTAGATGCAATCAGTTGGTTGAGTATATTTCCTTCTTTGGCGTACGGGATAGTTCTCTTCATATTATATTGTAATTACACCCTTGGTAATGTAGCTCCAATGTCCCGAATGTTTCTCTTCTGGTCAGAGACATTATTTTTGAAGTACTTCCATGCAGGTCAAAGATTGTCTCAAGCAAAATGAGGAGCTTCGTGTTATGTTAGATAAGTTAAGGAATGATCAAACTGCAATAGCAACTGCAAACAACAACCTGATCCACCAAGGCGTCAAAGGCAGCAAAAATGAAATTCAAGGCACAGAATATGCTGACATCATCTCCATCAAGGTTATTCATCAGACTCTTATTATGTTACTATTTGCTACTCCCTCCGTCCCATTTTATGTGACACCCTTTCCTTTATAATCCGTCCCAAAAAGAATATCACCTTACTATAATTAAAAACAATTTAATGTTAAAATTTCCCATTTACTTTATTGAAATGATTTATTGCCACACAAATCTAAGGATTGGTTTAGACCACAAGTTTTAAACGTCTCTTTCTTTTTTCTTAATACGGATCCAAGTCAAATGGTGTCACATAAAATGGGACAAAGGAGTATTTGAATTTGAATCTGGTTCACATCCTGAAATGCAATGGAACAATTGTCACACTGTGCCTTGCACAGTCATTTAGGTCGAATAGCAGACAGGTAGATGCATTTGAACTGTAATAAAAGAGCTACTCTTTTTACATTCATGCATGTATTCTGCAACTGATGAACAGTCGGTCATGACACATTTTTTTTCAAGATACGTATTGACAGTGTCACGACCCAAAACCCCTAAACCGTCATGGCTCCTACTCCACAGCCCCAGTAGGTGGTTCTAATTCCCTTTTTAATCCGTTTCCATTGATTACATGCATAATTAAAGCATAAGAAACAATTATAAGTCATAGAAGTGTCTCAATAGTTATAGGTAGGGGTGTTCACGGGTTGGTTTGAGTTGGTTATTGGTCAAAACAACAATCAGAACAATTTAATTGGTCTTTAAATTATTAAAAACCAAACCATATAGAATATTTATTTATCGGTTTGGTTGTTACCGGTTTTGATTGGGTTGTTCAGTTGTTAACCATATATAAAAATATAAGAAACAATTGATTCAAATGAGAAAAAAAAGACAACAATTCATTAAAAAAAGAAATGAATTTTCTTTGTGCCATTTTGGATTTTTATAATTCTTATACTAGTACCCCAATTATGTTTAACTTTCAGCTTATATTGTCAGCTAATCCGATGCACTAAGCAACATAAACTTACTAAATAATGCATAAACTAATGATATTGTTGGACAAATAAAAGATGCACCATACTTTATTCTTTTTCCACTAATGTTGCATTTTTTGCATAAAAAATTATATATGCAAATCAGAAAATATTTCTCAGCCATAATGTTTTTTTACTGTTGCCGTTGCTGCAATGAGTTCAGCCTCTACCGTGGATTGTTCCATAGTTTCCTCTTTTTGGAACACCAAGAGAAAATCCCTGATCCCAGACTAAAGCCACATCTTGATGTACTTCTCATGTTGTCAATTGATCCAGCCCAATCATCGTCTATGAATCCATACAACTTGAAATTCTCACTCTTCTTGAATTTGACACCATATTTGATAGTACCTTTTAGGAAAAATTATAGAACTAGTCAAAATTATCAACTTATTTATTGAAAATAGCTATAGTTTAAAAATATTATGAAAAAGAACAATTTTTTTTAATGTTTTTAGCAAATTAAATGTTTATAACCATCATCCTAAAAATACATCCTCTTTCCATTTTTGTTCCCCCTTCTCTCTCTCCCAGATTCTCTCCCCTTTTTTCTTTCAAAATGGAAAAAGTCATACAAAGGATTTACATCAGAATCTCATTGATTCGAGTAATCTAATTTTGGGTATATAGTTATTGAGATTTTATTGGTGATCTTGGAGAGTTAATTTATATTTTTGGGGCTTTTTTATATTTTTCTCTTCCGTATTCAAATCCAATAAGGGTTTTCAACTGTTTTATATTTTGTTTCAATCCTTATATATTTTTGGTTTTTTTCGGGCTTTTTTGTATTTTTCTGTTTCATAAACATTTTGTATTTAAAAAAAAATTGTATTCTAAACTAATCTTGTATTCCAAGATTTATTATATTCAATATATAATTTGGGTCAGATAATCTAAATTGTATTCCAAATAAATTTGTATTCTAAATAAAATTGTATCAGATCATAATCCAATCTAATTTGTATTCCACACAAATTGTATTCTAAATGAATTGTATTCTAAACTAATTTTGTATTCCAAAATTTATTATATTCAATAAACAATTTGGATCAAATTATCATTGTATTCTAAATAAATTTGTATTCCAATCATCCAAACAAATTGTGTTCTAAATAAAATTGTATTCTAAACTCATTTTGTATTTCAAAATTTCTTATATTCAATATACAATTTGGATCAAATCTTCTAAATTATATTCCTGATAAATTTGTATCCCAATCATCCATCATAATAATTTGAATCCATTCAATTTACAATGCAGATCACATAATCAATTGTATTCCAATTGTAATTTTTTTTTAAAGATAAAAAGCTATTTTCTCCAAAATTTAAGATTTCTTCCTTGTGAAAATGAAATCTTCACCGTCTTCATTTAACCGAAAGAAAATTCTTCTTACTGACATCGAAGAACACAATGATGAATGTACAACCTTTTTGAAATTTTCAGATCGTGATCGGAAATAGATCCTTCAATTACTCCCCAAAAATTTCACACAATACATGATCGATTAAATCTCGAAAATCAAATTTGAATTGCCTGCGAATTTCTTCTCTAGTCAACAATCCGCTGCTCTAATAATGAACTGCTGCATCCTTTTTTTGTATCATCGATCTCGAAAAATGAAATTAAAACGATGATGAGTTGATCATTTGTTGAATATCAAGGACGATTATCGATGAAAAATTGAATTCGAGGAAGAAGAAGGAGAATCCAAGTGTCTATTTGAGACTCCTGTATGTAATGGAAGTAATGAGACAGTAATTTCAGGATGTTTACCCAATTCGCAAAATTCTCTTCCATGATTTACTTAGTTGGTTATTTTGTATTTGTATTATTTCAAGCGAAAAACATGCGAAAAATACAAAAAATAATTTCATAGCAAACTAAGATATAGTTGTTTATTGTAAATATTGAAAGTATAGCTAAAGGGTCCTATTTAATGCTACATATTTGCTGTTTTGATAAATTTCCTACCTTTTATGTATCTTATAATTCTTTTTGCTGCTCGCAAATGCATTTCGAAAGCACAATGCATAAATCTAGATAAGAGACTTACAACAAATAGAATATCTGGCTTTGTAGTAGTGAGATACATCAAGCATCCAATCTAACTTCTAAAATTTCCTTCATTAATTTTATCAACTTCATCCTCTTTGCTTAGCTTCTCCTTTGGATTCATTGGTGTGCTTGTTGCCTTGCAATTTTCCTTATGGAATTTCTTAAGTATCTCCCCTTCATACTTTTTTTTTTTTTTTTGATAACCGAGAAATCCGTCTGTGACCCGCCCTTTGGACCAATCACAGCCTTTTAAACTCGGTGGATAATGAGCCCGCCCCTCTACCCTTCTCCACTTAAATACCGGGCTTCGCTTTGCATGGTGTGGGGCTTGAACCTGCGACCTAAGCCACAAATCCTCCACCTTTTGCCACTTGAGCTAGGCCTTGGGGGCTCTCCCCTTCATACTTCTTTTGGTAGTTAAAAATTTCATCACAACCTTGCTTAATTTTCCATTCCCAGAAAGTATGTCATTAGGCCAAGGTCTGTCCTTTCAAACACTTGCATCATTTCCTTGTTAAACTCTTCAACCAGCCATACATTATTTCATGTCACCAAGAGATCATCAACATAAAGGGAAACAATGAGAAGATCAATTCCTTTATGTTTGACATAAAGAGTAAGTTTAGATATACTTTAGACAAACCCCAAACTCAACAAGTGATCATCAACCCTGCTTTATCAAGCTCTAAGAGCTTGTTTTAAGCCATAAAGAGCCTTTCTAAGCAGACATACTTTTTCTTCTTTTCCTTACTCAATCAACCCTCAGGCTGCTCTATATAAATTTCTTCATGTAGTGCACCATTTAATAAAGCATATTTACATCTAGGTGGAACATTTTCCAGCCCTTTTGTGCTGCTATTGCTAGCAACATGGTATCAAATCAGGTCACTGGAGCAAAGGTGTGCAAGTAATCAACACCAAATATTTGAGCATATCCTTTGATAACAAGCCTAGCCTTGTATTTTATTGATAAAACCATCAGAACTAAGCTTGATTCTAAACACCTGTTTTACTCCAATGACCTTCCCATCTTTCGGCCTGTCAACTAACTCCCAAGTTTTTTTTCTTGATCATTAACATCTCCTGCTCCATAGCGTTCCTCCATTCTTTTAATCCTGAAGTGCTTCCTCGTGCCTGTAGGCTCATAATAATGTGTAGTGATTTTAATGTCATCAGATATCCATCAGAAAGAACAAACTGTTCATCTATCAATGGGGCTATGTCAGAATTCTCTGATTGTATTGAGGAGGTGGAGCTTACAGACCCTCCTTTATTTGGAGGGTCTTTCACTTGGAGAAGAGGAGAGAACCATACAGCTGCATCAAGGATTGACAGAATAATGTATTCTGCTCAATGGGAGGAACTCTTCACCCTCATTAGACAATCAACTCTTCCAAAGTTGGTATTTGATCATAACCCAGTTCTACTGACTTGTGGAGACATAAACTTCAAGAAGTCATACTTCAAATTTGAAAACTGGTGGATGGGGGTTGAAGGCTTCAAGGAGAAAGTGAGTTTCTGGTGGTCATCATTTGTAGTTACTGGTACATCAGGTTTTGTCTTAGCTGAAAAGCTGAATCTCCTTAAAAGGAAATTGAAGGAATGGAGCAAGAATAATAGGAGCAACTGGAAACAACAAAAGGAAGAAATCCTTGACAAATTGTCCAAATGGGAGATCCTTCAGGAGCAAAGACCACTTACAGATGATGAATTAATGCAAAAAAACAAATTTGGCAATGTCCTTTGAAGAAGTTGTCAAAAATGAAGAGATAAGGTGGAGACAAAGATCTAGAATACAATGGTTGAAGTAGGGGGATAAGAACACAGTTTTTTCATAGAATAGCTACATCTCGCAAAAGATACAACACCATAGAATCTTTAAAGGTGGAGGGAAGCAATGTCACTGATCCTACTGATATCAAGGAGGCCATCAAGAGTTGCTACAAAAATTTGTACAAGAGGAGATTCTAGAATGCATTAAACTTTGTGCGATGGAGAAAGTTCCTGGGCCCGATGGTTTTCCCATGTCCTATCTTATATTCTGGGAAATAGTGAAAGAAGACATCAAAGGTATGATACACGAGTTCTATAATAATCAGAGGACTGAGAGAAGTTTCAATGCAACTTTTGTGGCTCTCATCCCCAAGAAAGTAGGTGCTTCTGAATTGAAGGACTTTAGACCTATAAGTCTAATCTCAGGCATATACAAAGTGTTAGCAAATATACTAGCTGAGAGACTGAAAAAGGTGGTGGATAAGTTGGTCGACAAGCATCAGCTGTCCTTCATTAAAGGGAGATAGATAATGGATGTTGCACTTATAGCTAGTGAATGTGTGGATTCAAGATTGAAAGGTGTTGAGCCTTGTGTAATGTGCAAATTGGACATTGAAAAGGAATATGATCAAATTGGAAGTTCTTGCTGAACACCCTCAGACAAATGGGCATTGGAGAAAAGTGGTTGGGTTGGATTCATTTTTGCATTAGCACTGTCCGTTTTTCTGTTTTGGTGAATGGTGAACCAGTGGGCTTCTTCCCTTCAGAAAGGGGACTTAGACAAGGTGACCCCTTATCCCCCTTTCTATTTATCTTGGCAATGGAAGGTTTTGATAGCTTGATGAGAATAGCAATACAAAACAGATGGATCAAAGGTTTTCAGATACAGGGTAGCAGTGGACAAGTTAAAGAAATTTGTCATTTGCTATATGCAGATGACTATCGTTTTTGTGAACCTCAGGAGGACCAAATAGGATTCTTAAAAACAATCTTATTGTGTTTTGAAGCTTCCTCGGGTTTGAAAGTGAATTAGGGGAAAAACAATTTATTTCCAATCAAGGAGGTGACAAACATTTTGAATCTGGCAAATATTTTGGGGTGCATAGTGGAGAATATGCCAACAGTTTACTTAGGTATGCCTTTGGGAAATGAACACAAGAGCATACAAATTTGGGGTGGCATTGTGGAGAAAACAGAAAGGAGATTAGCAAGATGGAAGGCTCAATATTTGTCTATGGGAGGCAGACACACTCTCATCAATTCAGTGCTAGACTCCCTTCCTACTTATGTCATGTCACTATTTCCATTACCCCCCAAAGTTCTGAAGAAGCTGGACAAATTAAGGAGGGACTTCCTTTGGCATGGATGCAAAGAAATTAAAGGTTATAACCTAGTCAAATGGGAGATAACCTTGAAAA
>JAJOOR010004450.1:0-28868 GCA_036250505.1 Solanum acaule
TATATATAATTTTATTTTATTTATAGATAAAAAATATTATTTATAATCTACTTTGTTAATATATTTTTAGTTAGTTTATAGTTTTCAATGTTTATATAATTTATTTCAAATTTGGGCTTGTAAAATTTGTAAATATTTTATTTTGTATTAAGATCCTAAGTTACAATTATATTGTTATAGTTTTTCAAATTCGAAGTTAACAATTTGCTTTGTAAATATTTTGTTTTGTATTCAGTTTGCCTGTAGCCTTTAATCTTATTAATTTAACATAATTAACGTTGATATTTCAAAAAAAAAATTGTACTCATGTGAATTTTACTGTCTTTTTGAAAATTTCTATTCATTTAACATTTTTAGTTTAGCTTATCACACAGGTAAGTGAAAATATATTTGATCTCTTTTTCAAATACCGTATAGTTGTAAAAAACCGAAAAAAAAAAAACCGAAAGAACCGACTAAAGCCGAAACCAAAAAAACCGACTTTATGTGGTTTGATTTGGTTTTTAGATTTAATAAACCGACATAATTGGTTTAGGTTTTTTTTTAATGAAAAACCAAACCGACCTATGTACACCCCTAGTCACAACCCTTTAGTGTGAAAAAAGTGTCTATTTTTAATATAATAAAATAAAATAAATAAATAAATAAATAAGAATATAGTATTTTTAGTTGGGGGAATTATAGTAATTTAACATTCAAGTTTGGAAGTTCATATTTTTAAGTAGTTACTAGTTTCATAGCACGTGTATGCCAAGTTATGTAATATGCAATCTTTGAAAATAAATTAATATTATTAGAATAAAATTTGGTGTAGAAATTATAAATAAAAGATTAAAATATAACTTTTGTTAATCGTCAATATAGATTGTCATATAGTGACTTATTTGTCAATGTCAAGATGATTGGATGTAGTCTAAATTCGTAGAGATGAACAACCATAAATTAATTAATACATATAACACATTTTTACTTGTTTTGATCTTATGAGGTATAAAAATATATATAATAAAACGTATCTCATATAATACTTTTTTATAGATAACAATTTCTGATGTATATTCTTTTCATTCATTTTGATTGTTCTGTCGTAATCAAGACTCTTGTTGTCAATATTAATATTCTTGGAAGTGTAACATAATTAGCCATATGAAAAAATGCATATGATAAATTCAACATGAGTTTATTTTTAAAAAAAACAAACGTGAGGAATTGTCAATTAGCACTTTGTTGCTCTTAAACTTTCACGGCTCAACGAAATTAACAAAGCATAGATTTGATTTTGTAATTGAACTCTTGTGAAGCGGTCAACACCACACGAGTAATTCTGAATTGTACCTTTGAACCTAGTGTTATCGAGAAGAATCTTTTAAAATTATATAACTTATATACTTAAAATGAATATTTCATGAAATTTATTTCCAAGTTAAACTTATCAGTTATGGTAACCATTGTCTAATAAGTGATGTTACTGTTACTAACATTTAAACATCCGAAAAGCAAGAGATTAAATTAGTGGTAAATATCAAAATTATTATTATTATAGCTTAATGCTCCATACATGGATAATAGAAAATTATTAATTTTCATGACATGTAGTTAATATATTTTTTTAGAAAACTACGTTCGTTAATTTCAAAAGAGAAATAAATCATCAAACATGTGTTACCTTTTTGCTATGACATTTATTTCCATCACTCTTCCAATTTTTATTTTTACTAATCACAACCAAATTATAACTATTTTAATTAAACTAAAAAGAAATTGATGAGACCATTAGAGCAGTACAATTCTTATTACTAATTGAGAACAAAATTTTTAAACTTTCAATTCCCAACAAAAGATATTATCACACACACGAACTTGATTTTAAAATACACTTATCTTGAAAATTGGGTGAATGGCTCAACTCCTATAGCAAATAAAGTGATCAATTTCAACATCAACAATCTTATATTCTTTGGATCAAATATTAACGAAAGACAGAATCAATAATCGTTTCTATTACAAATTTTAAAAGACAAATGAACAAAAATCACTATTTTTCGCCCATATATTTGCACCAGTGGCGGAGCCACCTTATGATTAGGGGTTCATCCAAACCCCCTTCGGCAAAAAATTATACTATTTATACATGGTTAAAATAATTTTTTATGTATATATGGTATATGTCGAACCCCCTTCGATTAGTTCGTGTGTTTATTTCTTCAGATTTTGAACCCCCTTGAAAGTCCTGGTTCCGCCACTGATTTGCACCAATCAAATATTCATACCAAAATCATAGAAATCCAAGAATTTCTGTTAAAACAGGTATAGTTTAATAAGCAAAATTTTAAGCTTTTCTATACAAGTTTTTAGTTAGTATATTTAAATAATTTTAATTATATTAAGAAAAAAGTGAGTAATTCAAAATTGCATGTTAATAGAATTCAAAACGTATTAGTATAGGATACACAGTTAAATTTGCTAGGAAAGAATGTGTATTTTTTAAAGGGCTAAATTGTGTTCTCACATAAGAAGGGAGGCAACTAAAGAGAATAATTCATCATCAATCAACAAATAGTATGCCACTATAATCATGTGTATTAGAGGATTAACATCTAAGGGAAGAAGGGATGAGGGTTGGATATGGTTGTGTATGAGAAAAGATGTATGTTTAGGTTTTGTTTTCCGTATAAAAGTGTTTCTTATTATGAAGTACCATAATTGCCCTTGATAGAAATAACAAATCTGTTTGTGTTGATTATCACCATTAGTAGAAGGACTAAAATAATTGATTTTAATTAATTAAAGGTTAAATCTAGGAAGTAAGATATCACAAGGATCAAAACCAAAATAAGGCAATAACATAGGGACGAAAACAATTATTTTCCCTATTAGTATTTAGTTGCGTAGAATGCAAATACACAAAAAAAAAAATCCAAATATATTTCATATATTACAAAATCAAATATGCCTCTAAATTATTTTAACCAGTCTTAAAAAAGGTAGAGAAGTAAGTTCACTCACACATACACAGTGTGTGCCTAAAACAATTTTTTCAAGTATAGCCACACGTTACAGTCAACTAAAATTATATAAATTCTCAAACTTGTTTGTAATAAAAAAAAATGGAGAAGCAAAAACAAAAACTAATGTATCAATCGACCAGCAATATAAATGACATATAATGCCGATACACAACACCAGGACAAACTTTCAATATTGAGAAAGCACATATGAAAAATAAATCAATGAGCAGGGGTGCAGCTAAGTGGGGGTTTAGGGGGTTTGAACGAACAAACTCAGTAGTTTTTTCGTAGACCTGTATTTCTATCAGAAAATTAGATAAATATATATGTGTGTATTAACTTGTAAACACCCTAACAAAACTGATTGATGGTTCAGTGGTAAGAAAGGGGTCATGGAAATGTTTTCCACACTATCAACAAAAGTTTCTCTTAGTTTATAAAGGAAGTATGCTTTGCAATATTTTTCTCTTATGTCCTAAAATTTAGAACCTCAAACTCCTAATCCTAGCTCCGCCTCTGCTAATGAGAAGTGGTCCAAAAATCCTGAGATAAAAAAAGATTGAGATTCACTACATTAATACTTTTATATAGTATGGTCGTAAAAATTATATGATATAGTGTAATGACCCAGTTGGTCATTTTTTGTAATCCTTATAAAATTACTGTTTTACCTTCCTGTTATCGATCCTGAATCTCTTATGTTTGAGTTTTGAAAGTTGGTTTCCAAGCTTTGAGTAAAAATTTGAGAATTTGGTAACTTTTGGTTTCAAAAGTCTTGAGTAGCTTAAAAGTGGTTTTCAGAGTCTTTTGGAGTTTCGAGTGCCGAAATGGAATTCCATCATTTTCATAAGTCTTGGAATGTGGAATTTGGACTAGAAAAGTTGTCGATTTCATAATCGGAGTCACTTTGAGGATTTGAGGTCCTAAGTTGGAAATTGTTGAGATGACTTTGGTCAACATTTGGGGTTCAGGTGCTCAGATCGGAATCCCGATGGTTCCATTGGATTTACGAGATGATTTTAGGCCTAGGTGCGGTCTTGGTTGGTTTTTGAGAGGTCTCAAGCTTGTATTAGCCTTTCTAGTCGTTATATTAGTTTCTTGTGGTTTTTACGGATGTTGGATCAAGGAGACCTCAGATTCATGTTTCAACGGTTCCATTGAGTATGGAACATCGAGTATAATCAATTTGCATATGTGGTTTGTGGTCTCAGTGTTCCGAACGAATCTTGAGGGTCATTTCGATGTTTTTGTGTTGGCAGTTGTTTGTGGTGCTGCAGTCCTCGCTTAAGAGGAAACTGGTTCACAAAAGCGAGATTGTACTTATGGGTGGGGTTCCCTTTAGCGATGGTTGCTTAAGCGGAACCTGATTTGCAAAAGTGAGACTGGATTTTTATGCGGGGTTCTCTTAAGCGAACCATGGGTTGCTTTAGCGATGGTCACTTAAGTGAAACTTGGTTCGCAAAAGTGAGACCCCCAGTTTTTGTGGGGTTCGCTTAAGCGGAACCTGATTCGCAAAAGCGACATTAGACGGGGTTTTGACCTGCAAATTTCGAGTTTAAGTTTCATTTTTTATTTTTGAGCTTGAAAAATCATTGGAGGCGATTTGTGAAAGTTTTTCTTGTGTTAAATCATTTGAGTAAGCTTTTATGATCCTAAAACTTCATTTTCATTTGATTATTTATGGAGTTTAACGTCAAATTTGAGATTTTGATTAGTAAATGACAAGGTTTTTCAAGAACTCAAGTTCTAAACTAAAATGGAGATTGTGAATTGATTTTGATCCATTTTTCGAAATGGTTTTTGCCATTGAATTCCTAAAGCCTTGAACATGATTTTCAAGTATTAAATTTAGGATTCAAATCTTCTTTTTGAAATTGGGTTTTGAGTTGATTGACCCATTTTTCCAGGAAATTGGTGTGGGTATTGTTGTTTCCAAAAATTTATTGTGAATGCTTGCTTGTATATAGATTGTGTGGCTTCGGAAGCAATTCGAAAAGGGAAGACTCAACTCTTGGAGTGATTAATTGATTGGTTCAAGGCAAGTGATCTCTTAAGCTTTGTAATCTAGAATAATTGTCTACTTCTCTTCATTGTATGTGTGTTAGGGAGTAATTTGGAATGAGGTGGAGGGTTTTATTGCTCCACTTGATTAATGTTAATAAACAAATAAGGGGCAAATGAAAAGTCTCCATGATGATAATGACAATTTGTGAATTGTCTTGTTGTGACCTTATGTGATTTATTTGATGAAATGCCTTGATGGCTTGAATGTGGAGTTGAATTACATGACGTGTTGTCTCTTCATGTGGTGTTATATGCATTGATTAATGAACACTGTGATGATTATTGATATTGAGATCTTTTCCCACAGGTACTTGTGATGTCGAGGTCATTTTCGGCAAGTGCAATTCATATAAAGCCAGCCGATTGGAAATGGTTTCAGCTAGTGATTTGATATAAAATTGATGGAAAATGGTTCCGGCTAGTGATTTGATATAAAGCCGATGAGAAATGGTTCGGCTAGTGATAAAGCCGATGAGAAATGGTTCTGGTTAGTGATTTAATATAAATCTGATGGGAAATGGTTCCGACAAGCGATAAGACATAAGGCCGATGGAAAATGGTTTTGGCGAGAGTTGATTCTTGTGTTTGATGCATTTTGATGCTTATGATTGACTTATTAGTTAATTATGATTTATGTATTTGATACTTGTGATTTGACTACTTGATACGTGTCGGTTGTTGACTTGTGACTTTGGATTGTGAATATTGAGCATTGTGACCTATTTATTGTAGAATTGTTAGGTTAGGCTGATTTCTTTGCAGGTTGTAGTTTGAGGAGGTTCGGTTAGGATGGAAAGGAGTATTCAAATTCTAGCTAGGTTGAATTGTTTATTTGGTTGTTTGTTGGGTACCGTGTTGTTGATACTCACTCACTCCTTGCTTCTACACTTGTGTAGGTTCCGATGCCGGACCCGTGTGACCTCTTCATTCTTCTTCTTCTTCTAATTTCGAGGCTTTTCAAGGATTTTGAGAGGTAGCTGTTTGTCATCCCAACGGGCCCTCTTGTTCATTTACTTTATGCTTTGTACTATTTGAGAAACAAAGACTATGAGACTTGTATTTATCTTTTGAATTCTGTTTTTACATTAGTGACTTGTACACGTGACAACCAGATTTTGGGGTGTTAATAGAAAGAATAAGTTTTATAGCTTTTATCTTATTTTTGCTTTATCCTTCCACATTTCTTTCATTCCGTTAGATTGAGGCTAACTTATCTTGATAAGATAGACAACTATCAACCCGTCTATTTTTGAATCATAGCATATAGTCATCATCTCATCAAGATAACAATTATGCTCAGAGACAAAGAATATAAGTGAAAGAAGTAAAAAATAGTTTGGAGCAACCAAATATAATCAACCTACTCATTGAAAATAGTTTGTTGATTGTTGTTGAAGGAGCATGAAATATTGGAGTGAAATATTTCATTGGGTTATTATTGTTCGAAGGCATGATTTTATCTCTACGGAGAAAAACGTTTCTACAAAAAGTGTTGCCTTTTTTTGTGTGTGTGTGAAGTGTTGCTGAATATTGTTGATGCAGTGAAGAATTGGGGTTATGGTTATTCAAAGGTGTGGTTTTGTTTCTGTGAAGAGAGACATTTCTACAGAAAAGTGCTCTAAAGCGTTGCTATTTTTTTTTAAAAAAAGGCGTTGGGGCTATTAGGTTAAAATTTACTAGTCTATTTAGGCAATTTTAATTAGGTTTTTAAGGAGGGTGAATATGTAATTTAATCTTTGAAGTTCATGCTTTTAAGAAAATATTAGTTCTCGAAAATGTGTGTTGCACGTCCATCTCATACTAATTAATATTAATATTTTAAAATGGTTTCAATAATATTAAAGTATGTATGTGATAAAAATCGTAGGGGGGAAATAAACGTGCAAATTGAAGAATGATTTGCTACACTTTGTTCACCATTTCTTTCTTATGTGGTACCTCAAATTTCATTGAGCTTCGGACTTATTCAACTGCTGCAAATCACCTTGAGATTTTTTAAGAAGAAGAAAAGTAGAAAACTTTAAAAAATTGCAATTTAAAAATGAGAGAAAGACTTTCTATTTATGGCTAACAAATGGTAGTACGAATAGGTGTTAATTGTGTCTTATCAAAAAAGACACTACTCTTTAAAAAAGTCGCAGCTCATCGGAAAAGCCACAACCCTTTAGAAATGTCACAATTCTTTGAAAAAGTCACAATCCTTTGAAAAAGTGATAATCCTTCGAAAAAGTCACAACCCTTAAAAAAAGTCACAACTCATCAGAAAAGTTATAACCTTTTGAAGAAGTCACAACCCTTCAAAAAATCACAACACTTCAAAAAGTCTCAACTCAGTCACAACCCTTTGAAAAAGTCATAGCTCATCGAAAACGTCACAACCAAAATAATGGTCTAGTTTTAATATAATATAATTAAATAAAAAATATATTGAATTGAGTGTTTTTAATTAGGAGTATTAAAGTTGAGAGTTCAAGTTTGGGAGTTCATGCTTTCAAGATAGTATAGAAGATAGATAGCTATAAATTTGTAAAAATAATGAAATTTAAACGGTTTAAAATAGTTATATAGATTAAAAAAGAAATACTGCCACAAAAGCTAAAGTTATATTTAAAGTTCTTTAACTGGAATAGATACTTGAAAGTTGAAATTATCTTTAAACACCAAAACAAAAATTTAGCAAACACTTGAAAAAACTTTAAACTTCTAAAGCTCGCTCTTTAAACATCTTCGAATTAGAAGTTGAAACAATGGGCAAATTGTGATGAACTAGTTATTTGGAATCAGAATCTATTGCCAACAGATCTTTTTAGTGATCAAATCAGGCAGCAAAATTTCCGTAATAATATTCGTCATTGTGCATTTTTAGATAGTACTACAAATCTGTAACCCACAAAAACCCAATAATTGAAAGATCTTTTTGCCAAACAGATGATCTGGGTATGCACAAAAAAATTGCAGAAAATCAATGATTTTAGTGAAACAATTGGAGGTCATAGCTCAACTGTATACAGTAAAGTAAGACTTCATACGCTAAACACTGTAACAGTATGTACTATCAGCTATTTACACTTACCAACGTGAAACCACCAATTCCACAAACTCAAACTTACGATTAAAGAAAACAAAAAACTGCATTACAAATGGACGAGGTTGTACAGGGTAGTCCGTTAACACCGTACCGGAAACAAATGCCAGAAAAATGTTTGTGTACACTGCTCTGCATATGGCGGCGAGTTTCCAACATATCAAAGAAAACTATCTGATGTGGGTGCATAAAACGAGCGTCATGATGATCAATCATCCAAATAATCAACAGCCTTTGCACACTTGGGCACCTGTCGCCCAGCATAAGAATGCCATCAGGTAAAGTGTGAGAATCGCTTTACTGTTCATGTTTCTATTTATTATCATGAATCATGAGGGCCTTGAATCAGCACAGTAATACGCTTAGAACTGTCTGCGTGCATGGTTTCTCCTTTAGATCCAATCTGGGATAAAAAGTCATTTTGAAGATACCTAAAACTCTTAGCTAACCTGAGTATTCAGAGAAAAACCATGCAGAGTGTGCAGGCTGATAAAACTGAGAGAATCAGCTATTTTTAAGGCAAAAGCCATGTTACCTCATTTGGTATATCAAGGGAAAACCATCGCAGTAGAACTCCAAGGTGAACTACAGCAGGAATTAGCTTGAAAAGTAACGGTGTTGTAACCTGCAGAAATGCTTTGGAGTTGGCACAAATTAATTTCTATAAAATATGACAGTCAATTCTAATTGATGTAGAAAACACCCCCACCAAAAAAAGAAAATAGATTGGCCCATGTAACATTATAATTTCTCTTCACCAATTATTAGTTCAGGTTGCATGAGGCTCATCAGTGCTATTTTGAGGTTAGCTGATAATATCTGGACCAGGCACATTCAAAGATAATAACCAGCAGTAACTTGATGATATGGGGGGGAAAGATCCAAGATGGAGACTTCCAGAATGGACTAAGAAATAAAACATGCTAAGAAATCTGGGGTACTTTTGCAGACCGTTCATATGCAGAAAATGGGATGTTTAGGGACCCCGGCCTGAACTAGCTTTGGTTGAGCCCTTTTAGATAGACAACTTAATGATACTCTCACATTCTACTTTTGTTCTTTCCTTTCCTTCTATATTTGACCTCAATAAACTTATGTGGGAACCCTTTTATTTGTTTTGGGCTAAAACCGAGGGAAAATAGATTATGTAATCTACAAACATTTTGTCATGCCATGTAGAAACTTCTAATGCCCCTTTTCTGCAAATACATCTGTCTGCAGCCAACTCACCTTGAATTTGGCCACAAAATGTACAGCGAACTAATATCAATGCAGCTAATATTGGTAAAGATATCTAGGAAGAAGCTTCAATCTTTTATATTTTTAATCCAAATCATCGTTCAAGAATTTCCACTACTAACCCTACCAAAATGGAGTCAAGGAAACCCCTTAATTCAGCTCTTAAGTTCAGCATGCAAAATTGCCGCAAGTCTGAAGCATCTTTCAGATGCAGCTGCTCTCTCCTCAAAAAGGCACGAGCATTGAGCATGCAACAACAGTACCTTTGAATCGGCCAGTTAAAATAAACGGCATTCATTGGATCGGCCCACTTTCCACTTCCCGGTCCATGCAAACAGACACTTCTATAGAATTACTTTACTCATCAAAGCATAAACCATCCAAAATGAGCGATATATATAGAGGCAGATTAATGCTATGCCCTTCCATTAGGGCATCAAGACTTGTGCTCACAACCAAAGGATGCACAAATGGAAGTGGTCACCATGTATCTCAAACACTCAAAAAGTGCAGTATGTTCAGAGACTGCAATGCCCAGAACCCATTTAACATAAATGCCAACAACCCAAACAGACTTGCTGAAAATCTATAAAAGTTACAAAAGCGAGACTAAAGGCACATTTTTATTTTTGTCAAAAATGGAGAGAGCAACACATTTACATACCAGGCTAAGTGCAGTTGTTCCCAGAAGCAGCATATACACTTTACCCTGCAGCAGTGACCAACTCATCTCAAGGTCATCAGTTCATAACATCAACCTAGATTAAAAATACATAAAGGAGTGGCAACAAGCAAAGCATTACGAGTAATTTTACTTGATAAATTTTGATTTCATGTGTCACACAAATTTCCGTTGTCGATAAGGTAAGTAATTTTGTTTATGTAAAAGAGGAAACCCCATATACAAGTCATATACAAGATACCGTTCTCTAGTAAGAACAACCAATCTCCGTACAAATAGGGACCTCATGAGTGCAAAAGGGAATTAGAAACCAGGGACTACCCTTCAAATATGTAAAATCATCTGTAATCCCAATCTCCTAAACAAAAGTTCCTCCTTAATGCTACTTAAAATAACACACAACATCATATTAGCATACCAAGTAAAGTAATTTTTTTTACAATGACATCATATTAGCATACAAACTAATAGAACTTCTGCGGAGCAGAGTACTTTAACTAAACCACTACCTCAATTAGATGAACATTTGAAGCGCGACTGAGAAGAACAAATGCAAACTCCCCTATTTGAGCCAGAGACATACCAACCTGGACATACCATTCAGACAAAGAACTTGTAATGCAAAACCAGAGGAACAAATACAGAGTTCAACAACTGTTATATATAGGACATTAAACATTTTTTTAGGTAGACATAAACAGTTCTGAATACTTCATTTGGAAACCCTACACATCCAAACCCTCCAGCCCAGGGGCCACTGTGGTATTCTCCACTTATTCTCCTTGATGACACGGGTCAACCCAAACTCATGGTTGGAGGTGAATGGGATCTCTACCACTAGAGCAAACTCTCTGGCAAAACAGTTTGGACTACTTACAAGAAGTGCAGCTTTGTTGGTATAACCAAAACCCTTGACCACTGCAGCAACCACAATAGTTTTTATGATGACGACCACTATAACAGCTGCCAGTAAAATATCGATATGATTCCACAGAAAATGAACATGGATAAGCATTCCAATGCTGGATAGGAAAAGAGCAGCAAAGAAGTTCCGGATCGGTTCAACCTGCCACAAATGAAATACCACTAAGAGGCAAGACCCATGACATATGGATATGACACAACAATCTAAGCAAAAACTAAGAACTAGTTAAGACTTGAGAACACAAATTTCAGCACGTCTAAACTTTTTCCTGAAACTGTTGCAGCAATTATTCACTCAGATCACAAGGGCAATGAATGCTGAGGAATCAGGGCACAACAAAAAAGATGATGAATCACCCACCCTTCTTCCACTTATCCCAATCAAAACTAGGATGTTCTCAAAGCTGGAAGACTATTTTCTCATGCCATCTTGAACCTCAATCCCATTGAAAAAAGAAGTCCCGGGAACGAAAAATCATTTTGGAACAATTGAGTAGAGGTGGAGAAAAGATTTTGATAACAAAGGTGCTCAAATCCTTGGGAATTTTTATTTTTTTATAATTTTTTGAAACTGGTGTATTTCTATAAATGAACAAAACAGTACATGGATTGTACTGAAACCCTATATACAATTTGACTCTCAGAAACTGAAGCTATTCTGACAATCTAAATTGAATCTAGCACCTCAAGAATTTCTACAGTTTCTCATGAGTAGGACTGTTGACACCCAAAACAAAAGAGCAACATACAGTTCTATTTGATCTTTTGAATAGAGTTGCTCATATTCTCAAAACATCTGGAATTCCTGTGTTTCCAGATTGTCCACCAAATACAAGCCAGGACAATTCTCCATCTTCTTCTATCCTTTGCCTCCAATCTTGCTTTCTCCCAACTCACTTAAGTTTCAGAGATCTTGCCTGGCATTATCCAAGTGATGCCTCTGAGATTAATGAACATCCTCCATAGTTGCTCTGTTAGCTTGCAATCAAGAAAAAGATGGCTCACTGTCCCTGTTGTTTCACCACATAAAAAACATCTCTGACAGAGTAATCTCTCTTTTCATCAGGTTTTCTTCCTAAGTACAGTTTCTCTTGTTAGAAGCCAAACAAAGCTAGCCCCCAAGGCCTAGCTTGAGTGGCAAAAGGTGGAGGATTTGTGGCTTAGGTCGCAGGTTCAAGCCCCGCACCATGCAAAGTGAAGCCCGGTATTTAAGTGGAGAAGGGTAGAGGGGCGGGCCCATTATCCATCGAGTTTAGAAGGTTGTGATTGGTCCAAAGGGCGGGTCACAGACGGATTTCTCGGTTATCCAAAAAAAAAAGCAAGCTACTTTATATGGTATCTTTAACCTCCAGATGTACTTCCACTGCCAATCTTCAATTTGTTGGTTGGTCTGATTCAAAACTTAATAGGCTGCATTCACCTTGTATGCACCACTGCTGTGACCATTCCATCAAAAGTTGTCTCCCTTTCCCGTAAACCTCCCAAACTTCCCAGAATGTTGTAGAATTCCATATTCCCAATCATTGAGCATCCTTCTTCTAAATGTAAGATCCCATCCTTGGTCTGACCATGATATTAACTTGAAATTCATGGATCAATTGCCATCAAACTCCTCCCCAGCTTTTATGGCCATTGCTCTTGAATTTCACATCAAAGGTTACTAGGCCTTTTTGTTCCTAAGCACCTTTGAACCTAGATATCTTAAAATCAGTGTCCTGCTCCGTGTTTCTTGCTTGTCTGCTACTGTCTATTTGCATCAAAAGCTCTGAGACCTCCTCTTCATGCCCTTGAAAATTCACCCCAGGCATTTTGCTCAACTTGATTAAATATTGGTGTACCAAACTATTACATCCATTTCTTTGTCAAGAGAAGAGCCTTCTTTTTGTATGAGAAGGGGTTCCACAGTTTCCACCTCCCAGTATTCACCTTCTGAAATTGAGTACACTCTACCGGTTGGAGCATGCAGTTCGAGAGCCATACGCCTCTCATATCCGACACCAAGCAGATTTCCTTGTACCAGGATGCAATCCAAAGCGCAGCACAAAACACCTTTTAAACCACTGGCCACGTGAACATTGCTTCTATATCTGGAAAAAGTGAGAGCATAAAAAGTGATGCTCATCAAAGCTCGAGCCCAAGCTCTTCAAATTCAGAACACGAGGACCATGGGGTGGCCCAAACAGTCCAATAGTTTCGAACAACTGGTGTTTGTAACTAAAATGCCTTTAGATAAGGAAGATGACTCTGAAATTCAATTTTAAAGTTTTTAAATTTCACAGTTAAGTTTTTCAACTTTTAGGTTTGAACCAATCAAGATGTTGACAAATTTTAGTTGATAAAGAACTACCTGGGTGATCATGAATTCTGAACTCTTTAAATCCATTGGAAATTTTAATAATTTGATACAGCTAATTGTCAATTGAGGATCTTAAACCTTGAGTAGCATATGTCCTTCAGTTTCATGCCAACTTATTCTGTTTCATGACAAAAAGCAGCCAGTAAATCAATCAACTATGTCTCCAATCCCAAACTAGTAAGATCAGTTATATAATTATCTATATCTAGCTCTCTATTCATTGTACGCTTTATACCAAAGGATTGAATTCTAAGGCAAATTAGGAGTTCTTTAGGAACTACAGATTCTCTAAATAACCCACTTCTCTTTACACAGATGTACATTCCCTATGCAGGCTGAAAAGGACCCCTGGCAAACAATGGACGATTTAAGACCAAAGGCAGTGGACGTATGTAAAGTACATAAGGTTGTACCTGTTCAAGAGTATGCTGAGCCAGATCAGTAGTTGATATCATCACTCCAGCAGCAAAAGAACCCAGTTCGAGACTTAAACCCAGCTTATCACTACACTGACAAGATGCAACAACTCATTTTATTCAGCCATGTGTGCTTACTACTAGCATATGCTTGAGAAGTGATTAATTGAAAAGCTATCAGGATGAATAGTTAAAGGAAAAAGGGAAGTCAGAGTGATAGGAAAGGAAGACAAACCCCAGCAACAAGCAAGCAGAAAGCCACAGATGCAAGTTGGTACAGTTCATTAGTCTGCATATTGTTCCAGTAAATCAGAGATTCAAAGTCACCCAAGGAAACAAAAGTGACAGTAATCATGCATTATTCAAGCAGAGGTAATGTTACCTGTGATGATAGGCCTATCATCAGTCTAAGAAACCAAGGTACGCAAGTGCGGCATAACATAGACAAAATGGTCAAGAACATCAACAAAACCACCAATCTGTAATCCAAAGGACATAGCAATTAAGGGAATGATGTACCTCTAAGTCATTCAATAAATTTAATAGCATTGGAAAGTCAAAAAGAAAACCAGGAAAAAAATTTGCAGGTAGAGAGGGATTATCAAAAACAGAATTCAAATTGTATCTACAACCAAATGAAATGCGCCTCAGATTATTTAGTTTGTCTCTCTTTTATATCAGATATACATCTTACACCCCCATAAAAATATGCTTATGGTGAAAATAACATCATGGCATAGCATGACAAGTTAGTTCGGAACATCAAATGAAAGCTACACCAGCAATATCAGGTCCAAACTAAGATGAAATGACTCAGCCAGATGACTTCTATTTGGTCACACAAGTCCATCTGATGCAGGACAATAGTTAACCCAAACTTGTCTACATTCATGCTTAGTGTTGAGAATACAATTATTAACTAATAAAAGTGTGCTCTCTCTAATAGCTTAAGCTTTTAAATGAGATGGTCACACACTTCAATGTGGAATCAGTGCAGGCAGAGGTCCTGGGATCGAATCTCATCGCCACCCATATCAAAAAGAATTTTCACATGCTTGGCCCATGAAAAAGTATCAGGCTCACACGTTAGGGGCGTGTTGAGAATACAATTAACTAATAAAAGTGTGCTCTCTCTAATAGCTTAAGCTTTTATGAGATGGTCACACACTTCAGCACTTGGAACATTAGAAATTAAGATAAGGTAACAAGAATAACTTGAGAATTCTTTAACTTGGCACCAGAATCTGATATGGATGATGAATCATTAGCACCCTGGAAGACTATGTTAGAGCATATATGGCATAGCATAACAGTGTTTCGTGTTCCAAATTAAAACTTTCCAAACAATGTTGCTTACAATTTTGCCATGGAAGCCATTCCTTGAAAAACACCAGAAGTACCACCAAGAATAGGAAGCAGTGCAAATAGCAAACCTACTGTACAATCCTGTCAGCGAGAAACATCTCAAAAGTTCAGTAGGAAGTACTGTAAATGAAAAAGAACAGGCAAATAATAAGCATTGAAAATAGTTAGCATAACTAATAACCCATCCGTGAAAAAAAAAAAATATGTGGCATAGTATCTTTTAATGATAGCAATATCATCAAAAAAAACAAAGATGGGTAGCTAAGACACACCTGCAGAATAAGGATTCCAACTGTTACTTGCCCATAGAGGGTGTTAACACTATTTCTTTCCATCAAAAATTTCAATACCTGTGATTCAGAAAGATACAATATCCTTCAGTAAGTTAATATAATTTACTAGCTACTGCACAATGTGTCTAATTCAATATTTTTGCGAGCAACGCTGAACGAGTGGATTAAAGATTCAAGATTCAAGATAGGGTTCCTTCACAATACAGAATCTGCTTATATGAAATGCCCTTTCTCACTTTACCATTATAACTATAATAATTATCAATTTAAGACGAAAAATGTGTTTGGAGAAAGAAACCTACACAGGATTGAAATAGCCTGAAATCCCAGAGAATATCCAAGAAATAATGTTTCTCTTCTAAAAGGGAATTCCGAAACAATGTTTGAAATTACATCTTTAGCAACAAGTTAAGCATAAAACTAGATGCAGAGGAAATGTAAGATTTTATAACCTTTTCTTGTGATCTAAAATTCGATCACTTCCAGTAAATGGTAAGCTTTTGCCATCTTTTCTTGCGATTGTGCCAGAATTTAAGTGAATTTCATTCCACAATTTTCTGTAATGCACTTGTATTGAAAATTATTCATTCAACATATTTCACTTTAAATTATATCACTTCCAGTTACAGTCTTCCAGCACTAAACCAAACTCCTAGCATTTTGTAAAAACAACTATATTTGGAGGTAGATGGTTGAAGTGGATTGAGACATATGAAACCCAATATAGAAAATGATTTCTGCATTCTTAACCAGATGGGATTTGGAGGTAGATGGTTGAAGTGGATTGCGACATGCATTAAACCTGTCAGGTTCTCTGTGCTTGTAAATGGAGAACCTGTGGGTTTTTTTGAATTAGAGAGGGGACTGAGACAGGGTGACTCTCTATCCCCCTTCCTTTTCATTATGGCAATGGAGGGTTTTGATTGTATGATGAGGATTGCAGCACAAAACACATGCATTCAGGGCTTCAAAGTGGGATATAGAGTGGGGGAAGTGACAAAAAGTAGTCATATGCTTTATGCAGACGACACAATCATCTTTTGTGAACCTGTAGCAGAACAGATTAGATATATTAGGATGATACTGGTACTGTTTGAGGCAGTCTCTGGGTTGAAGGTCAATTGGGGAAAAAGTAGTCTCTTTCCTGTGAATGAAGTCCCGCAGATTCAATCATTAACAGGAATACTGTGATGTAGTGTGGAGACACTGCCTACTATGTCAAATGGAATTGTTTAGTATCCTTACTTTTTTGGTGTAAACAGTTGTGTATAGTAGATATGGACCAGATAATAGATTAACTGACACTTTTTTGTGGTGCCCAGCATGCCCTTAATGCTGAAGAATACAATCTTACCAGTTTCAAAAAAAAAAAAGTGAAATTTCCCTACTTCCCCATAAATTATAAAATAGTAATTTTTTGTATTACTGGTTAACTAATCCATTTCTCTCGTAAAATACACCTTACATGAGCTTGAGTTATTTGGCAGTAATATCTGCGTTTCTCACCCCTTGTGAGAAACATGCTATTGGAGTTCATGAAAAAATACGTGGTGGTCCACTAAATTCAATTGGAAAATAAAAGTCAAAATCCACAAGGACTTGCCACTGCTGTCGAAGACATTGATAAGAAGACACCAACAAAAACACCCTCAGATGCTTTCCCACCGCATAACTGCAAATGAACAACCATGGTCAAGACGAAGTGACATCATTGCAAGAAATAATCATACAGCTTATCTTTGCATATTTGGAGCCTCAACATTTAGATAAAATTTAAAAAGTTTTTCAGGGATGCAGATTACTAAAGCTGAGCTAGTCATAACAATAGCTCCAAAATAGGTGAAACCAAAATTGCATACCGAGGCTGTTATTCCACACAAACACATGAAAAGAATTATCTGGAGAGACCCTCCTAACACTGCAACAGCTCGAACGATGCGAAGCTGCAATTACAATGTTAAATTGCACTTCCTCTTTCAATTTATAAGATATAACGACAAAATGTCTCCACTTCAAGAAACAAAATCCAACCTTTGCTGTGGAAAACTCTAAGCCCAGTGCGAAGAGAAGAAAGATAACACCAAATTGAGCAACTGTTTCAACCTGAAAATTTTACCACAGGAAATAAGAAAAACATAACTTTAAGAAGACTGAAAACATACTAAAATACAACACCAAACCATTAGCACCACAATATTATATGACCATCCAAAGACAGATAGATGATATAAAAATACCGTAAGAATTATACTATGCTTTATCATAGCCATAAAGCAGTGACACCCAAGGAACACCTTTAAACCGCTGGTGATAATCTCAATACGCTCAAATGGACATAATGTCTCATCAACACTTAATAGAACAAACCAGAACAGCATGCAAACATGTACAAGTCAATAAATTCATGAGAGATGTTTTTGCAAGAGCATATGAAAATATATGTCTCTTAGTTACTGAATAGCGGAATGGCCTAGGAGACCCTTATTCTGGATTGTCATGCCGGTCCTTGTACTCCACAGAGTTGTACTCCACAGAGTTTCATCCAGGTTTACCTGTTCAAAACAGGTATTTTAAAAACCTCTGACCATTGACGGAGCATGTGGCAACTTATCGCCTGAGTTGGATAAAATACGTGATTCTCACACGTATTAGGTGCGTGATATGAAAAGTTATACAAAAAATGACAAAGAAAAAAACTAAAAAGAAAATGGCAAAAAAAGTAAAAAAATTCATCCTCCCTCGCCCCTCCCCCTTTCTCTTAGTCAACGCCGCTGCCAAAGTCCTCTCCACCTTCACTCCATCGCAGCAAAATCACAATCTTTCCACCATTGATCATCACCTTCTGCATGCATTCACCTTACGCTCATGTACACAATACAACCAATTTTTATTATCAACAACTAACCCACCAATGACCACCATTTCTCATCTTCTCCAACCAAGAAGCATTGGATCACTCTAAGATGGAAATGCCACAGCAAGGGCATTTTTACTGTAAGCTCAGCCTATAAGGACATGAATCAGATGGGTTCTCAGATCAGATTTTTACATTGGAAGCTTATCTGGAAAGTACAGATTCCATACAACGTTGCTATTTTCACTTGGTTGATTGTGAAAGAAGCTATTTTAACTCAGGAGAATCTACAGATGCATACATATGTGCTCCGGATGTTATTTATGTGAGCATAATGTAGAGACAATCTATGTTGCTTGGACTCTTCAAAAATGTTGATGGGAGCGTGACAGATCCTCCAAAGTAGTGCATTTTTGGCGGATCTGACTAGGGTGCGGCAACAATTTTGGAGAGTCCGAGCAACTAAGGAGACAATTAACCATCTGTTTCTTCATCGTAAAGTGGTTAGACAGCTTCGATATCTATTTACCAGCTTCAGAGGCATAAGGTGGACGATGCCGGGAAGAACAGGGGAGGCACTAACTGGCTGGAATTTTGAGGGTGGTGGTAGCACTACGAAAGACAGATGGAGAATTGTCCCAGCAGTAATATGGTGGACCATTTTGGAAAGAGAGAAACTCTAGGTGTTTTGAAGGCAATAGTAGTTCTCTGCAAAAGTTAAAAATGAATTGCATTATTTTTGTTATTGGTGCAGCTCAGTATATAGATTACCCAATTTTATAGTAGACATCCTAGGATCCTTGTACAATAAGATAGGATTTAAGTATGGGGTGGGCCCATCACACTATGGGATGTAAGTTTCCAATTCATCATTTCTTGGATGATGAATTTTTTCTATGAATACAAAGTTACCCTTTTCTCAAAAAGATAAGAAGAGGGGGGAGCAAGAGTCAAAAGGCATGGTGGAGGATAATTCCACATTGCATTTGGTGGACAGTATGGAAAGAAAGAAATAGTAGAAATTTTGAAGATAGGTCCAATTCCATTCAGAAGGTTAGATGGGATTGTATTGCATCCTTTTATTTTTGGTGTAAAGAGAAAGGTTTAGAGGTTACAGAACAAATTGTAGAATTATTAGGACCCTTGTAAATATTTTTTTTTTTCTCTTCTTTTGTTCCCCTCTGTTTGCAGGTCACCAGCATCTCCTTAATGCTGAAGAATACACCATTACCATTTTCAAAAAAAAAAAAAAAAGAGATAGGATTTAGTGTTAGTGTATTGTTTTTACCCTTTTGGGTGTAGATTCAATGATGTAATTTTTGCTTCCAGCACTTTGTGCTGATGATTTATATACAGTCTGTTACCTTGTCAAAGAAAAAAAAAAGCAGTCACATCACTGAAAAAGGCTTCAACAAGATTCACTCACAGACAAATATACACTTCATTGTTTCCGTTATAAAACTCCATCGAATAATAAATTTGAATTTTTCCATTACGCTCGAGCATTGCTGTAGAGGATCGGTTGGTGGATCTGAATTTTATCGGAGTTCCGGCGAGAACTCCGGCAGCTATTCGCGGATTTCTGCGTAATTTTGGTGCCGATTTCTGATTGTCATTTATTCCAAAACAAATTTCATGGATAAGCTCAACCAGCTATGGTGGATCTGAATTTTATTGGGGTTAAGTGGTTGAAGAATGGTAGCAGATGGAAAGTATGGGTGTTTGAGTTTGTGCAGGTTGAAGAATGGAGGAGAGATGATGGAGGCAGATTAAAGTCTGAATTTTAGAAAAAATAATGACGTAACATATTTTTTTCCTGGATAACATACTGACATAATTGGGGTGCATGCATTGTAAAAGGTGTTTAAAATATTTTTTGAATAAGTTCAGGGCTCAGGATCATAATCCAAATCAAGTACAAGGGTCTCCCAAGCCATTCCGCCTTACTTAATTGAAGATAACTTGAGATTAAATTGATTGATTATTCAAACGATTGATTTACTTATTTGAAGAAGACATGAAATCAACATGCCTGCACCATTTCACTGATAATGTTAAGACCACCAGGTCCAATAATTGAGCCCGCCAGCAAATATCCAGTGATAACCTGCAAGACATTAGTAGCATATGCTACAAAGTAAGATTGATAAAAGAAGTCAAATAAACATAAATCCACAAGCCAAACAGGTCAGATGCAGAAGACAGCGAACGAAGCTATTGCAGTTATCAATCAGAAACAAGCAAAGGAGTAATTATCAGACCGGTTGTCCAGCGCAAGCGAAGGCAATGCCACCACAAGTTGCAGAAACAATGACAACAACAAGATCAGATATCAATCTGCCCATGGAGTTAAATTAAATCAGATTGATTAACACCCTGATAAATTGTTCTTTTATTGCACAGTTTTTAAGTTGTGTAATAACCAGGATATGGGAAAGAGGGAGTAAGCTAACCTTAAATCTAACTGCAGCACTGGAAACTTTGACTTCGGATTAGACATGATAAAGACATTATCCTGATGGGGGCAGGGGGAGGCACCAGTTAGTGACTTGTGTCCTCAGTAATCCATAATCATCTTACTGTGGAGCACAAAGGTACTCTTCTCCAAAAGAACTTCCATAGGTGCAAGAATACCTTTCGATCTATCAAAGTAGGTGTATCTTCTGCTCCGTTGTCATTATCCAGGTTGAAAACAGTGTGCAACTGGAATGACCTAGTAAAAAACACAAAAAAGTAACACTAGCATTTAAGCCTTTTCATTTTCTGATAACAACCTTCAAGGAAGTAGCATAGCATATAATGAATCTAAAGATAGCATGGCATACTTTTCCTCATTTGTCTCGTTCTTCTTGAACTTGACCCTACCAACCCTAGCAACGGTTTCCAGAACTGCCTGAGAAATGAAGTGCTTCAGAAATGCATATTCCACTGTACTTGGAAATAGGTCATAGTCAAAAAATCAAACTGAAAAAAGCATAATAAGATTTCTCTTATATTGCCTTTCTAAATTGCAAGTTACACAGTGAGATAAGCTAACAAGACTAACAAACTAAGCTACTATGCAATGTTCAAAACACTGTTTTTTTTCGCAATAATTCAAAAGGACATACTACGACTACTTTGGAGAACTATTTTCTTAATTAATTAGTCATATTACTTAAGCAACTCATATTGAAATCCTTCCTGAATTAAAAATGACTAATGTGTGATCAGAATATGACAAAACTCACTAAGGGACAGAAATTAAGGAGCCAGTACGTCGGAAAGTCCTAAGGACAACCCATTGACATTTTAAGTTGTTGCCGCCTCTTATGTGCCTGATGAATAACTACTGACTCTCCTTATTTAATCGATTTCATACCAAAGTGATATTATCTTTACAAAGGAGTTCTGAAACAATCTAAGGTCCAACTAGACAAGTAGGTATGTCCACTTTCCATGAGAAATGTAATGGCGCCTGTGTCAGGAGCATTGGTGATGAAACTTCTAATGACAAGCGACATCAAACTAATTGGTGTTTCTAGACAAATATTGATGATCGTTTCATCCTGTCAAGACCTTTTGATGTGATCAAATAAATGATTTGACTGTTCAATTGAGCGCGAATGCTGAGATAACAAGTTCACCATAACTTGGACAATGGCGAAAAAGTTTTATAGTGAAAACAATGATCTAAACAGTAAGTTGTTTCTATCTACAGCTAACAACTATGATGTCAAGCACGAAAGGGAGAAAGAAGACAGAAAATTAATTTGCATTCATGAATAAATACATCTAAGATGGTTCCTTAAATAGAATTTTAGGCTACATGAGATAAAGGCAAGTTCCCTAATTATTAAACAATTATTAGATCTATTTTTAAAAAAAAAGAAAAAAAGAAAAAAAAAAACGAATATGTAAAATGAATCTTGGCATACTTTAACATCAAAAGAATCTAGCAAATGAATATATATTACTCCTTAGAGAAGATAACAATATGTTACAGATCAACAATCAGACCTACAAACTCTAATATATCCAGCTACCTATAGGAATAAATAACCTAAAGATTATAGCAATTAATTTCAAGATAAAGCCTGATTTGTTGAGAAGTTCAAATCAATATCATTTACTAGCACATGGCATCCAATTATTCTTACTAACTCCTTGAGACAATAACTTAAAGGAATATTGCACATCTCTTGCTCTGCGACACTATTGTTGAAGCTCCCGTGATCAATTGCTGAAACAAAAGTAATAGTATGAGATAGACGGGCAGGAACAGGAAGAGTGAAAGACACGTGTGAATTATTAAAGACAAATTAATCAATCAACTATCTCAATCTCAAAGAAGTTGAATTGAGTTAAGTCGTATTACCAAATAATTTCCCTTTCAAAGCAAATTAAGGGTTCTTAATAAGCTAGAGATAGCCTAGTGGAAGGACACTTCACCTCCATCTTTGCGGTTTGGGCTTCAAGTTATAAACTGGAAAAAGTTGTGATGGACCATGTTGACTCCCGATGTTTAGGGTATGGGGTTTATCATATCAGGAGAAAGAAAAAGAGCAAGCTATTATGACCATTTCATAAAATCAAAAGAATATATTAAGCACCAAACATAAAAAGTAAATACCTCACGCTCTAAAAGCATCTCTGAGAACAATCAATCAAATCTAGAAACACAATTACATTGACACATTACATATACATACATTTATATGTACTAGTTTCTCGACACGTGCGTTGCACGTTTATACCGTGTCATACTGTACACAATTTTGTAAGATAATATGCATATTATTCAAACAAAACTTATGACAAATAATTATACATAAAAGAATAAATTTCAATGTAATGATGAATTGTGTATATAACATAATAAATCGCATCTCACTTGATTTCTTAGCATACTCCCTGACATCCGTTTCAATTGCTTTCTAGAATTAAAACTCTAGAGAACTTGTTTCCTACAAAGCTTAGGGCAGATAAAATCTCCTAATTCCCATGAGCGCTAGATTTTTTTCTTACTCCATCTCCTAACAATTTTTTCCAATGGAGAATATAAATAGTTTTGATAAAGCTAAACAAATAAAATTATGGAGAATATTCAGCAGCCTTAGAAAGATCACTTGGGTGAAACCAAGAAACATAGCACAACTCCTAAATTGTTGGATCAATATTGGCAATACTACAATTAAGGAGGAGAGATGGAGGATTGTCCCAGCTTGTATATGGTGGACAGTGTGGAAAGAAAGGAATCAAAGATGTTTTGAGGGCAAGAAGAACAATGTGCAGAATTTCAAGATGAATTGTATAGCTCTTTATTATTTTTGGTGTAAACAGAAAGTCTTGGTACAGGCAGAAGAACTTTTTGATGTTTTAGACTATTTGTGACAAAAAGCACAAATGGAGTCAGTCTAGTTTGTAATACTTTTGGGAGAGGGGCTACTTTGATGTAGTATACCTGTGGATAAATAGAAGAAAAAGTTACCATTCTCAAAAAAAATAAAGCTAAACACATAATAAATGATCTCACCCATTATGATCCTAGTGGGACTTCTTTAACAAATGTTATGTAATGGATATAGAAGTAATGTGGCAAAATCATGAACATAGAAGCAACGAACAAGACCGTTGCATTTTACAATACACAAAATTGTCAAAAATACAAACTTATCAAGCCTGAAGTCAAAAGATATGAGAATGGTAATATACACCTAATCTTCTTCCACTATCAACTGAAGAAAAAGCAAAATTATACAAATTATGGGGAAATGCTCTTATCATGAAGCTTAAGGCTGTACTGTTTGGAGTAAATTTTGGAAACGGGATTACTGAAGTAATCATTGAACCGCACTCTCTGATTTCAGTTAAGAGAGAAAGAAAGGAATTTGAATGTGGAAGATAATTTTGCTTAAATTGTTGGATTTTTAGTCGTTATTCTTTTATCAGTTGACCTAGTCTTTAGGAGTTTTGATTCCTTTTTTTTTTATTGTAGTAGTTTGCAGGTTGTTCTGTTTTTAAGGAATTAGTGCAGTAAAGTGTTATAGTTGCTTTAGGAGTCATGTGCTCTATTTTAGGAGTAAGTTGATAATGGGACTGATATGTGTCCTATTTAATTGATTATTCTGTTAAGTATTTGCCTATTTATAGGCTTGAAGTCATGAATAAAAGGATTAAGTGTTTTCAGCAAATTACTTTCTCTCCTTACGTATCTTTTTATTTCTCCTTCTTAAGTTTCCATCAGTGGTATCAGCGCCACGTTATTCAAAGAGTGAAAACAAGTGAGGCAGCCACAAATTTCTTTTCATATTATCTAATGGCTACTGAAAATAATTTTGTGCAAGCAGCAATTCCTCGCTTTGATGGTCATTATGACCATTGGAGCATGTTGATGGAGAATTTCTTACGGTCAAAAGAGTATTGGCCAATTATTGAGGACGGCATCGACACTCCGGCGGAAGGCGAAGTTTTGACGAATGCTCAAAAGGCAGAGTTGGAAGCAAAAAAGCTGAAAGATCTGAAAGCGAAGAATTATCTCTTTCAGGCAATTGATCGTCCCATCCTGGAAACTATTCTTTGCAAAGAAACTTCCAAGGATATTTGGGATTCCATGAAGAAGAAGTATCAAGGCTCAAGCAGGGTGAAGCGTGCACAGCTTCAAGCTTTGAGAAAGGATTTTGAAACACTGGAGATGAAGGAAGGAGAATCTGTGACAAACTATTGTGCTAGAACCATGGAAATAACCAACAAGATGCGCTTCCATGGTGAGAAGATAGGTGATGTAGCCATTGTGGAGAAGATTTTACGATCTCTGACATCAAAATATAATTATGTTGTCTGCTCAATTGAAGAATCAAAGGATATAGATGAACTATCTCTTGATGAACTGCAAAGTTCTTTATTGGTTCATGAACAGAAGATGAACAAAAGTTCTGGAGTGCAGGAGCAAGCGTTGAAGGCTTCTACTAATACTTATTCCAGCAACTATAGAGGTAGAGGTAGAGGCCGAGGAAGAGGAGATCGTGGAGGAAGAGGAAGAGGAGATCGTGGAGGAAGAGATTTCAACAGAAATTACAAAACCAGCACTGATCAGTCTCAAGGCAGAGGTCGAGATCATGACAAATCGAAGGTAGAGTGTTATAGATGTCACAAATTTGGTCACTATGCATCAGATTGTTACACTAGACTTCCTAATGACAAAGAAAAATGTGAAAGTGCCAATTTTGTCGAAAATAAGGAAGTAGAAACATTGTTAATGGTTGTCCATGGTGGAACAAAATATGAGTCTAATATTTGGTATGTAGATACTGGATGCAGTAATCACATGTGTGGAAGTAAATTTTCTTTTTCATCTCTAGACGAAAATTTCCACTCTACTGTAGCGTTTGGTGATTGTTCAACTGTGGAAGTGATGGGGAAAGGTGACATCAAGATTAAAACCAAGAATGGTTTTGTGGAAACAATTACTAATGTGTTGTATGTTCCTGACTTGAAAAGTAATTTACTTAGTGCTGGTCAGTTGCAAGAAAAGGGTTATGTCATCACTATCAAGAAGGGCGAGTGTGAAATTTATGATCCTGTGAGAGGAGCTATTGCAGTAGTTCAAATGAGCTCCAACAGATTATTTCCACTAAGGATTGATAGCATCCAATCCTGTTTGATGGCTGAAGTAAAGGATTCATCCTTGTTGTGGCACTTCCGTTATGGTCACTTGAGTTTTGGAGGTTTGAAAACACTCCAACAGAAAAACATGGTTACTGGTCTTCCTCAAATTACTGCACCTTCCAAAATTTGTGAAGAATGTGTTGTTGGCAAACAACATCGCTCTCAATTTCCCAAAGGAAAGTCATGGAGAGCAAAGGATGTTTTGGAGCTAGTACACTCAGATCTTTGTGGTCCGATAAACCCAACGTCTAATGGAGGTAAACGGTATTTAATTACTTTTACTGATGATTTTTCAAGAAAAACTTGGGTTTATTTTCTGGAAGAAAAATCTGAAGCTTTTTCAATATTTAAAAACTTCAAAGTTCGTGTGGAAAATGAAGCAGGGAAAACCATTAAGGCTCTCCGAACTGATCGTGGTGGCGAATACTGCTCAAAAGAATTTGAAGAGTTTTGTGCAAAGCATGGCATTCGGAGAGAGCTTACAGCTGCGTATACACCACAGCAAAATGGTGTGTCGGAAAGGAAAAACAGAACCATCCTCAACATGGTGAGAAGTATGTTATTGAGAGGAAGCATTCCAAAAACTTTCTGGCCAGAATCAGTGAATTGGAGTGTTCATATTCTAAACAGAAGTCCAACTTTTTCTGTTAAAAATATGACACCCGAGGAGGCATGGAATGGGAGAAAACCAACAGTAGATCATTTTAGAATTTTTGGATGCATTGCATATGCCCATGTCCCGGATGAAAGGAGGAAGAAACTTGATGATAAGGCTGAAAAATGTATTTTTCTTGGTGTGAGTGAGTCTTCCAAAGCATATAAGTTGTTTAGTCCGTTGACTAAGAAGATTGTTATCAGCAGGGACGTTACTTTTGATGAGGAAAGCACTTGGGATTGGAATAGGCAGCAGCCTGCTACCCAAATCCTATGTGACAGTGACGTGGAACAAGAGCAATTTTCAGCACCTTGTACACTTGAAAATTCATCAGATTCAGCCCCTATAACTTCCCCACCAGTTGCTGTTGCAAATGAAGAAGCAACTCAAACTCTTGGGCGTGTTAGAAGAAGGCCTGCTTGGATGAAGGATTACAAGGTAACTGGAATTGAAGATCCAATTACTCACTTTGCTTTATTTTCAGATTGCGACCCTATTTTTTATGAGAGTGCTGTAAAGGAAGAAAAATGGAGAAAAGCAATGGATGATGAAATTGATGCTATTAAACGAAATGATACTTGGGAGTTGTCCGATCTTCCAAAGGGACAGAAAACCATTGGACTGAAGTGGGTGTTCAAAACAAAGTTGAAGGAAAATGGCGAAGTTGACAGGTACAAAGCGCGTTTAGTGGCCAAGGGGTATAAGCAACAATATGGGATCGATTATACAGAAGTATTTTCTCCTGTTGCTAGGCATGATACAATCAGATTGGTTATCGCATTGGCAGCTCAGAATTCTTGGCCTATTTTCCAGCTAGATGTCAAGTCGGCGTTCCTACATGGGCACTTGGAGGAACAGGTATTTGTTGAACAACCCCCTGGTTATGTTGAAATTGGAAATGAGCATAAGGTTTATAGATTAAAAAAGGCCCTCTATGGTCTAAAACAAGCTCCTCGAGCTTGGTATAGTCGCATTGAGGGCTATTTTCTAAAAGTTGGTTTTTCGAAATGTCCTTATGAGCATACACTTTTTGTTAAGATTGGGGATAAAGGAAAAATGCTCATTATCTGCTTGTATGTTGATGATCTCATTTTTACTGGAAATTGTGGTGTCATGTTTGAGGAATTCAAGAAGTCAATGATGGATGAGTTTGAAATGTCCGACCTAGGATTGATGCATTACTTTCTTGGCATAGAGGTAGTACAATCTGAAAAGGGGATCTTTATTTCTCAGAAGAAGTATATAAGGGAAATTCTAGAAAGATTTCGGATGATGGATTGCAATCCAGTTAATACTCCTGTTGAACTTGGTTTGAAGTTGCACAAAGATCCTACTGGAATGAAGGTTGACAACACACTTTACAAGCAAATCGTGGGAAGTTTGATGTATCTCACTGCTACAAGGCCTGACATAATGTACTCTGTGAGTTTAATCAGCAGGTACATGGAGAATCCCACAGAAATGCACTTGCTGGCAGCCAAGAGAATTCTCCGTTACTTGCAAGGAACGAGAGACTTTGGACTAGTTTATAAGAAGAGTGAAAATTCCAATCTTCTTGGGTATACGGATAGTGATTATGCTGGTGATCGTGATGACAGGAAAAGCACTTCAGGTTATGCTTTTATGCTAGGGTCCGGTGCTATTTCGTGGTCAGCTAAGAAGCAACCAATTGTCACTTTGTCTACTACAGAAGCCGAGTTTGTTGCTGCGACTGCTTGTGCTTGTCAAGCTATTTGGTTGAGGAGACTTTTGGAGGAGTTAAAATTCAAGCAAGCAGAAGCCACTAAGATTTTTTGTGACAATGATTCAGCAATTCAGCTATCCAAGAATCCAGTGCTACATGGAAGAAGCAAGCACATTGATGTGAAGTTTTATTTCTTAAGAGATCTTAGCAATAATGGAACTATTGATCTGATTTACTGCAGGAGTGAAGATCAAGTTGCCGATATTTTCACCAAGGCCCTGAAGACGGAGTCATTCATGAAACTTAGAAGGCTGCTAGGTGTATGTACAATCAAAGATATAAACTGACTGTTAGAAAACATCAGTTTAAGGGGGCAACTGTTGGATTTTTAGTCGTTATTCTTTTATCAGTTGACCTAGTCTTTAGGAGTTTTGATTCTTTTTTTTATTGTAGTAGTTTGCAGGTTGTTCTGTTTTTAAGGAATTAGTGCAGTAAAGTGTTATAGTTGATTTAGGAGTCATGTGCTCTATTTTAGGAGTAAGTTGATAATGGGACTGATATGTTTCCTATTTAATTGATTATTCTGTTAAGTATTT
>JAJOOR010004451.1:0-56926 GCA_036250505.1 Solanum acaule
ATTTATGATTTTTTCTTTATTTTGTTCTTCTACCTCTGTTGTCATACTACTAAATTCATTTCTTATAGCTATTTCGTATTTATATAATATTTCCATGGTTGTAGTGGCTATTTCACCATCAAATTTTTTATTTTTTTAATTAAAAATGAAGTAGTAATAATTAAAGGGCTTCAAGAGAAGAATATTGTTAGGATTGTAATTTTGAATATTTTGGTTTCATCGGAGAGTAAAAAGGACAATCTGGTGCATTAAGCTTATACTGTATATAGGGTGTGTGAAAAGGTTGAATCACAAGAGGCTTTTTGATAACACAGAGAAAACTTTATCAATTAAGTTAAGGCTCTCGTCTCCTTTAAATATAGTGAGATCCAACTGGTGTAGGCTTCAAATATAAAAGGTGATCAAAAGAAGAGTAGTTCGAAACATGATAGCTTAAATTGTGGAACATGACATCAATGAAATTGGTTCTTTAAACTGAAAAGAAATAAAGAGTCAAGTGAGGGCCCTCATAGAGTTTTGAATGCAATTATTTAAGAAAAAACATCATCATAAACATCACTATGGGGATTCTTGATATATTTAATGGTTTCAAACAAACAAAGAAGGGAACAACTTTAATTTATTTTGTTTTAATAGGATCTAACTTTACCATTTTGAATGTTCTTATCTTCTAGCCTTTTGTAATGAGTATTGATAAACTCTTCATTCAAAATTAAAGTGCTCAATAAAGTAGAGGTTCAGCTTTTGGGTTTTGTGGATAAGCTTCTTTCATCTTTATGCATCTTTTGCTCTAACAAAGTGGATATATGGTGAATGACATTGATAAGAAAAATATATCATACGTATAATTTAACCTCATAAACTAGCTTAAAAGTCAAAGATTTCGAAATCATATACATAATGAGAAGTTGTCATGTCACCTACTGATGTAGATTTAATGTCTCAGTATATGTAGATCTGACAATTAAAATGTGTATAAACAAATATAGGAGTCTAACATCGAGTGAGATAAGAATTGGATTAAGTGTACTCTGATCATGACCAGAAAAAAATAGACAACTATATACTCTTGCATAATCCTCACCGAAGTGAAACTCAACACATTTGGTGATGCAACAGAATTGCCCCATAAATAATCCCTTTACCTTCTAGCTTATGGGGCAACACTGACCAACATAAGAAAGTGGTTTTGGTATCTTGGGAGAAAATCTAATTGCTAAAGAATTTGGCGATTTAAAAGTTAAATGTGGTAGAAAGTGAAATGTCGCAATTGTGGGGAACTTAGTGTGTGGCAATTGGTTGAGAAAAATGTGTGTTTTCGATGAAATTGATAAATTGAGTATATATGAAGGAAAACACATATATTTGGGACCATTAGACTCCCAAATAATTGTAGTTGGTATTGAAGAAAATTAAATTCTACAAAGATAAAGATGATGAAATGGTATACCAATTGAAGAGTTAAGTTACTCTTTGACTTTAAATGGCACATAATTAGTCACCAGAAAATTCAAATGGGAATTTCACAGACACTACACTGACTTGCAAGCAGACACACTAAAAGTGTTTAGAAAGGAGTTGGTAGAAAACAATCTAAGAACCACATATATACCACACATGAATTGGAATATATTCAAGGAGATTTATGAATAGATAAAAGTAATGATAACACAAATACAAATTGAGGTAAGAAATAGAATAGAACAAATAAAGTGTACAAAAAGAGCTCATGCATAGTTGTAGATAAGAGTGTGCATGGGTTGGTTATTGGTTTTGGTTCGGTTGTTCAGTTATTTATCATGAAAATAAAATCAAAAGATAAAGTGTGGAATAGAAAAGCAAATTAATTAGCAAATAAGCACCTGCCAACTTCACCTGTCATAATGTACTTTTTCCTTTCAATTTTAATTTTCACTAACAGAGGAGAAATTGAAATGAAAACTAGAAGAGAAAAGAACTGAATCATGCCCCCAAATTAATTCCATTAAATCCCCCAATATAATTTTTCTGTCCCTTAAACTATTATCTGGACCTCCTTTTTTCCACCATAAAACTGGCTAGTGATATTGTCTGATCTAGGCCTAGACTTGCAAGGCTTTAGGATATGTCACTAGAGTGTCATGCCTGCTTACTTATAAACCCCATCATATAAAAGATATGTATATAATTCTACATTGCCTTTTTCCTACCAAACAATGACCTAACCCGCTAATGATATTGTCTGCTTTGAGCCTAAACCCACACGACTTTAAAACACGTCACTAAAGTGTAAACTCTACTTACTTATCATGTGTTTTTCCGGTGTGGACTACTTATCCACACAAACACCCTCTCTTATGAATTCAACGTACTCACTGAGGTTTGTCCAACCATATAAAATTTGCCTAAGAATTTCCCCATCAGATGAGATTTGCCTAGACATAGCAAAGATGTTTGCTCCACCTTATTAGAATTTGTGGAAACTCAGTTGAACTTTAGCTCGCATCGACACAGCTGACACATAAGTGACTCTAATACCATCTGTAACAATCTAATCCACTAGTGATATTGTTCTATTTGGGCCTAGACTCACACAACTTTAAAACACATTATTAAAGTATAAGATCAGCGTACTTATATACTTAACATCCATCTTGTTTTCTGCCGATGTGAAACTTCTTATCCTATGTTAGGGGTAACACGTACAACCTCCTTCCTAATTTTCGCTAGCAAATTAATTCATTTTTTTTCTTGAATACTATATTCTTATAAATGATGTAGTAAAAAATAATTTGAACAAGTGATTCAAAATAAAAGAAATATGGGCCTGATAGTTGGTCATACAAACCTGGACTCTATATTAAATAGAACAATTTGTCTGCAAAATAGAAGATTTTGCGCATTTTGAGCTACACTTACATTGGACAATAGGCCTCAACAACTAGAATCCCATCCAACATAGATTCAACAACTAATTCAAACATAAAGACCCCGTATATTGTTTTTTCACCAACTCAACAACTAATTGAAATAAAATAAAAGACCCTGCATACTGTTTTTCAACCAATAATAGACTCTGCATATTAAGTAAATAAGGATTCAAATGGCTATTTTATCTCCAAGGAAACAAAAGTTGACCTTTTTTCATATTCATCGAAGTTTTTGATCATGGAGTTTCTTCTTCTTCTTCTTCTCCTTCTCCCCCCTCTTCCTCCTCCTCCTTCTCCTCCTCCTCCTCTTCATCTAGTTCATCACGATATCCTCCATATTGCTGCTGCCAGTGGAGCTAATTCAATTTCCTACTAAACTGATAATTCTCACATGTCATTCCAAAATGTAAATATTTACAATTGGCACAGAAAAGTTTCCAACATTCAGGACATGCCCTAATTGGATATCCCCGTTGATCATCAATCAGTTTACCCATACAATCCATAAAAGGGCAATCAACAATTAGTGGCAAAGGTAGAACTTCTGTTAGTCGATTGACATCTCTTACTCGGATAAGAAAATCAATCGGCATTATTGAATCGATATCCAAAATTTCCTCGCAATCAGAAGCAGGACACTTTATAGCAATTTCACGGATATCCTAATTGAGTTTTTTACCTATATAATTCTAATTCTTCACAGTAACGATGATTGCAACTGGTGTTCCACATCATTGTGTTTGGCAGCGGAAACACATTTGTACAGATTTCACAGAAAGTACATGAAGATTCCCCCTTTTCAGTAATACTATTGTTTAGGTTAAGTGAATCTAGACTAACATAATACTCAATTTCTACAGGAATCTTACCAACATTGTTATTAGAGCTTGATTCCAAGTTCTTACCAGAATGAAATTGAGCTGAGTAAAAGAGAAACTTTTGCAACTCGATATCATCATCTCCGCTCTCGTAACCGTTGTTATTTTCAGTGATAGCCATTTCAATTTGATCGGAATTCACAATTTGCAAATCAGTAGATTCCATTTCAACTTGATTCGAATTCACTATATTTCTTTGGATATGATAGGGCGCTTCACTCTGCCATCAGTGAAACCCTATATTTTTTTCCAGTATATGCAAATATATTTTATATATACTGCTTTTTCAGGTTCTTGTATTTAGTTTACTTTTTAGGGTTTAGAATTAATTTGGATTATATCAAATTTAAAATATATTAATACAATATGCATGATTTGGTATGATGTGTCGAAAAATGTGTTAGCCAAGTGAAACAGTCAATAAGATCATGCCACGTGTTGAAAGTGATACAACATGTGTAGTTAAATCAAACACGTATGAAAACATGCCTCGTGTACAATTGACTTGTTTCAAACATTAAAAAACGTAAACTAAAATTTGATTGGTTGAAAAAGATCACCCTAATCACAATCCTTCCCATTCAAAAGAATTGGCTTGTTCAAACCAATCAAATATCATAAAGTCAACTTCAATCTAATCGATCAAAAAAAAATTGTCCTCATCACAATTGTTCCGTCCCAGCACAAATGACATGTTTCATTTAATCAAATATCATTATAGCAACCAAAATATGGTAAAAAAAAGTTGTCCCAATCATATAGGTTTCATGCTTGTAGAAATGACACGTTCTAGTTAATCAAGTATTGTCATGAGAGTTTCAATTTGATTGGTCAAGAAGAGTTTGGCATCTCTTCCATCTTGACACAAGACATGCTTGAGCAAATCTATATCAACATGTTAACTTCAATATGATTGAAAAGGGTTTGTCCTTTTCACAATTCTTCCAACCTACAACTATAATAAGGATTTTCATAATTTAACAAGCTAGAGGATCTCGAGGATTAAATGCTATAAGTTCTCTATGAAGATCAAGGATGAAGGCAAATTAAATATGTCACGACCCAGACCGCCGTGATTGGCACCCACACTAACCCTTCGGTGGGAGAACCATTACTACAATTCAACTAAGCAGCCTTAACTAAGATACTATGCATTTAAAGATTCGGAAGCAGGTTTAAATGACCTAAGAAATACAGAGTTCCCATAAACTCCGAAAGTTTAATAAATGACAAACAACTATTGCGGAAAAACCACCCCTAGAACCTGAAGGTCATTGTACCAAAACTCTGATTAACTAACAAGTCTAAGAAAAGGGGTACAACCCCGAAACTAAACAAACACCTTAAACAAATAGTCTGAGTCCGAAAAGAGTGGACTTAAACAAGAAAGATTCATGGCAGCCTGAAAGAACTGGCTCACCCTTGAATCTAGTCACACTCTATAGTCACCTAGTTGGGGTCTATCAATAGCCGCCTGAAGATCCCCTGTACTCAACAAAGAACAAACAAGTGCAATATCAGCACACAAGCACAGTGTACTGGTAGGATCACACGGCTATTCCAGTAAGCGAAATATATATAAGTAGTCACAACAAGGTAAAACACGCATATACAAAATATATATATCAGTTATCATTTCCGGAGCAATGTACAATTCCACATTCTCAATAACAAGTATTTATGACAAGTCAATGGTCCTCTTATAGAACCCAATTTAATGGTCCTCTCATGGAACCCATACCCAAACTGTTAGTGTACTGGAGTACCCGATCCCAATTACTGTACAAGATGTGATACCCGATCCCATATGTGCGCCGGAAGATGGCACTCGATCCAAGTTAGTGTGTCGAAACGTGACACTCGTTCCAATATATATGTCGGTACGTGACATCCGATCCCAGTTAGTGTGTCAGAACGTGACACCCGATCCATTAAACAAGCCACAATCACAATCACAATGTACATTCTCATAATCATACAATCAAGTGTTGATTCATGGCATACAATAATTTGTTCATACTCAATTACATTAGGTGCGATCAATAGGCTTCATTCACATACATACATGCATTACAATGAAGCAACTACTAACATACATCACGCAAAACATGAAATCACAACCATCACCTACCTCGAACAAAGCTTGAATCCTCCTAAGAAACATTGATTCTTCCCTTTCTGGATTCTTTCCGCTTGTTCTTGGTCTACAAAAAATCAATACAATGGGAGGATCAACAATTAAGGTCTAATTTACTCGGATTATAACAAACCTAATAACCCAAGACCAACCCATGATTACAATATCCAAATTAGGGTTTTTCCACCATAATTCCTAGATCAAAACTTTCCCCCAACAATAATTACCGAAGAAACTACGTTTTACGGATCGAAATACGGATTAGGGGAGTAAAATCCTTCCCTTTAGCACCAAAAGTCGTGGAAAACTGTCAACAAAATCACCTGTGCTCGTCTCCTATCTCTCAAGAACGAATTTGGCAGAATAATGACGTTTTGGGGTTTATTTCCGACTTAAGTCGCGTTTGTCCCGCTGTGGTGGACCTCATCCTACTACAGTGGACCTGCCCTGGCGGGAATAATCCCACCCTGGCGGCTTGCGCGGAGACAAAGAGTTAAATTCAGAGTTTCAAACCCCCATTTCACAACACACCTTCAACCCATGACACTCAGAAAATACCCGTTCACGCTAGGATCAGTTTTTGCTCGCCCGAATTCAATTCCGTAAAGTCGTACAGGTTCCTTAATGTCTTAGCTATCTACTAATGTGATCAAATTCATAATTAGATCTCTCATTCGTTACCAAATTCCCCTAGACCTCACTGACTCAGATTTCGTCCAAATCTGCACTAGGCTATGAATTTCCAAGTTACTACCAAAAAGTTTTCTAACCCCAATTGTTTCCCCATTGGCTTTTCCCTAACGACGAAATCAGGTCGTTACAATAGATACCAATTTACCCATCACTCATCCCTGAGTGATCAACTAGGAAAGACTTGTTAAAGTAAGGGTAGAGTAGTACCTGAATCGCTAAACAACTGGGGATACTTGTCTCGCATGTCCTTAGCTTCCGGACGGCGCGATCAATAATTGCAACCGGTTCTTCCTCATACAGAAGGTCTTGTTTAACAAAACTGAGTTTCACTTTATGATATAATCTCCGTCCCCAAACCAACCAATTGAAAACCTACACATCCTCCCATACAATGCCTTAATGAAGTCATCACCATACTCGAGTGATAATTATTGTTGTATGTACACTTAACTAACAACAAAGCTATTCCCAGTAACCACCAAAGTTGATCGTACACATGTCTGCAACATGTTACCAAGGACTTTGACACAAACATCAGGACAAATCTTTTCTCACATAACCACGATAAAATCCTAAATCAATACTCGCTATAATTAGAAATGAACCTGAACCAACCAACACACACTCATAATACCCAAACAATCATAGTTCTTATCAACATCTCCATCTCACAACCCAAATTCCCATGAGCTTAAGTTATAAAAATTTGATCTTTAGACATCAGATACTCATCGAAGGATATGTCCAAGCATACAAACCCTCCAACAACACTATCATAATTCTAGATTTAGTAATTGTAGATTACCTCTTAAGAGTAGTAGAATTGGACCCAATGATCCCCACATTCAACCACACATAATCGATACATGACCTCGACGACTAGATGAATATTAAGATTGTCGGACAACCATAGAGACGCATGATAGCTCTTCTATAAACTTTTATAGGCAAGGTGGTACATGTAAAACCACTGAAATACTTTAAAAACTCTAAGACAACACCACATAAGTCATCTAAAATAACCATGTCTTCCCAAATCATCCCACTCAACCAAGAGAACATCGCAGGATTAGCACACCTGATCCACCACTAGGGATCCACCCACAAAAGTGAAAACACAAGAGAGCTTAGCTAGTGAATCATACTCACAACCATGTACAAAATAAAATAGATGGTCACATAACAATTTTACGGAATAAATATTTAATAACAGTAAAGGTTTTCCTCTGAAGAGTCTATACCAGTCATTTCCATTCAATTGACTCCACATACTCTTCACGTCCTTCCACTGAAGCCCACATTCTCAATACTAACAACCATTATAACCACTCCAACCATTTACCTTACTCTAAGCCAACACCTTTTAAATAAAAACCTTTCTTAGGTACTTTAAGAATAAACATGAATCAACTTTACGAGTCAACCCAGGTGTAAGTCCTTTCAAATGCTCAATACCTAATACAATTGATCATTTCTCACCTTGCAAATTCATACCTTGACAAAATATATCACCACAAATGTAGATTTACAATGAAAAATCTGAATTGTAAATTCAATCGTATAACACAATCCCCTTATCTATCAACACTAGCTTATACCTTGAAGATTTTTATGAATTCATGGATCGCATCTTCATCGATCTTACAATATCTTTCGCTAACAATTCAATCGTACTCATTACTAAACTAAAAACAAAAACAACGCACTTATCATCACACTCGAGCTAATGTTTGTACACTCCTTTCTCAAGTCTTTTCCAATAGTTCTTTTTAACCAATCTGACGGACTTGTTACACTATTACCATAGCCACAACAAAACGAATGAAATCAGGCATCTCTAAACCCAATTATCTACCCCTCTGAAGATATCTCTTTAGCCTTTGCAATCAAATAAAATATTCTTGCTCTCGCCTCTCTCTAAAGGCTGTACTACATCCCACTATATTTTCCTTCATTATAACTCTAGCTCTTTAAAATTCTATTCGAGTGGTGTCCCACCATCTCTTAAAACTTTCCATACAACCACGTTACTCACCAAATATTAGAAAACTACAACCTTAGCTACTCGCAAGTCGTAATTACTATACAAAATTTGCTTAACCAACAATCTTATTAGATAGTTGCATTTCACTACACTCCATCACACACTCTTACTACCATTACGCTCGGTTTGCCTTGACTATCACTATAAAGTCAACCTTTTCATCGACATGACACCTCAAACTCAGGTATACCCATCGAATTCAAAAGGACTAACCCAATTTTATACGCACTTTCTTACTAAAGATACTTCAATTACCTTCACCCAAGTATACTCATTGGGACTTTCTTTATCCATAAGCTTATCATTCCGGTATCAATCCACTCTTTTATGGCTTAAGATAAAATCATCAGTCCACATACCACCATTCATCTTCTTAACAAACAAGACAGGAGAAGCCCATGTGGAAACACTAGGACAGATGAAACCTTTATCAAGAAGCTCTTGGATTTGAGCCTTAAGCTCTCTTAATTCTGCCGGAGCCATGCGATAAGAAGGAATGGAGATGGGGCGAGTACCAAGTTCCAAATCAATGCTGAAATTTATATCTCTATCCGGAGGCATACTAGACAAATCAGTAGGAAAGACTCCTCTAAATTTAGACACTCAGGAATAGACTCAATAGAGGGAGAATCAACCTCAACATCCCTAATATGAGCCAAATAAGCCAAAAAACCCTTCCCCACCAATTTCCTATCTCGCACGAAAGATACAACCTTAGCTGACTTAGGCTTGTACCCCCTTCCCACTCTAACCTTTCCTTACCCGGGATCTCTAGAGTTACCGACTTAGCATTACCATTAAGCACAACATAATAGGGGGACAACCAAGTCATGCCTAAGATTATATCAAGTCATTCATATCCAGCATAACCAAATCAACCCAAGTCTGAAAATCCATAAATACAACAGGACAACATGATATACATGAGTGACTATGACTGACTCTTCAACTGGGGTAGAAACATGGATGGGGGCATCAAGTATATCCCAAATCATATCAAATTCTGAGGAAAATCGCACAGACATATAAGAATAAGTAGAACCCGGATCAAACAACACCTTAGCCATCCGATCACAGACAATAATAGTACTTGTGATCACTGCATTAGACACCTCAGTCTCGTTCTTGCCTGAAAAGACATAAAATTGAGACCTATTATCTTGACGAGCAACCTCCTTGCCAGGCTGCATTGCTCCTCTACCTGCATTACCATTTCCCCGGCCTCCACGGCCTCGTGGGTTTCCTCCTCATATGCCCAGGTTCTCTACAATTTTAACACACTTAATAACTTAACCAAGTAAAGATCGCTGCTGGAGCAGTCGTATCCTGACCCTTCTTGATATACAATAAATCCATGAAATCGTAGTGTAGCTTCTAACCTCAATTGACATAACTTAATTTCATCATTTGGTAAACAACCCATACATGTTATAACAACAATACTAAATGAATTTTCCAAAGTAATGGTGTTCATTATCTAGCCGTCCCTTACCAAAACATCTTGACTGATGTCACCTATAAACTTGAATCTGCAAATCTGACCTTAATCCCTTCACAAGTGACGATAATAGCTAGCGAGCCCTACAAAACTCCTAATTTTAGCCACAAAACTAGGTCAGACTCCATTCCTGACTACTTCAATATTTTAGGGATCTACCATTACCCCTTCCTTTGAAACTAGATGCCCTAAAAAGGCAACCGAAGTCAACCAAAATTCACACTTATAAATTTTTGCATATAACTTTTGTTTCCCAAGAACACCCAGAACAATACGAAGATGGTCGGCATGCTCCTACTCACTTTTCAAATAAAGCAAAATTTCATCAATAAACACTTTCACAAACAAATCAAGAAAGGGTTTGAACACACCATTCACTAAACTCATGAAAGTTGCAGGCGCATTTGTCAACCCCAACGACATAACTAAAAACTCATAGTGCCCATAGCGGGTCCTAAATGTCATTTTTGGTATATCCTGTCACGCCCCAAACTCAAGGGGAGCAACTGGCTCCTAATGCCAAAACTCAGGCTCGAGCCAACCCTGCTGAATCATTTGCTATTAGCGCATGGCAACCACATGTAATCAAGAAAACAAACAAGTATATCTCGGCTTAAAAGTAAGCCCTCGGCCGGCAAGTCCCCTGTTAACAGATCTATAAAAGAAACAACTACTCCCAAGAGTTCATGATATCTATACCAAAACTGAAAGCAATGCATCAGACAACTCACAAGCTTCACCAAACCAACAAACTAGGCCAGCATGGCCATAACGTAGCTATACACCCCACACACTAGTCTTCAGGCCTCTAAGAGTAGTAAAGATTGGTGGGACAGGGCCCCAACCTACCTATAAAGTTATATACGACAAAAGCTAAAACACCTCCCAACTCTGGCAGCTTCGGAGGAACGGGGCTAGCCAATCGAATAGAAGTCAATCCTGCTGCTGAGGAGGTCTACTGGGTCGTCTGTCGGGACCTGCATGCATGAATGTAGTGCCGTACAGAGTATGAAAGGCTATAGACTAAATGAGCAAGTATCATAATATACCAAAAGCAATCACGTAAGGAAATCAAAATTTAGATAAGCATGCTAACCCACTACTGAATCTTAAAATACAAAAATGATCAAACATCAACCTAACCAAGCCCCCATAAGCTTGGCAGGTACAAACAACATACCACCTACCTAGGTCCCTATAAGTCCAGAAGGTACCAAGTCAATCTACATACCCCTATCGGTATCCCCTTGTCTTTGTAAGAAGTCACATAGCCCTTTTTGGCAATGATATTGCCCTGTAGGTAACGCATAGCCCTCTTAGGAAACATCATAGCTCTGTGGGTTGCACATAGCCCTCTTTTGCATCCACATAACCCTGTAGGCAACACATAGCCCTCTTTGGCATCAAAATTGCCCTGTAGGCAACACATAACACTATTTGGCATCAATATAGCCCCGTGGTCAAGAAATAACCCTCTTTGGAAATAACATAGTCCTATTAGACAACATCATAGCCCCCATAGGCAGTTCATAGCTCAATAGCTAACCACAATAACCCTAAGGGCGACAACAAACAATTGAATAGGCTAAAGGCGAGCAATTTAGCTATAAACAATATATATGAATAATCTCCAAGTCATTCCTAACTTAGGGTCATTCTTAACAGATTATGAGTTCCTAAAATGAGGGTTTATAACCACTTAATCAACCAACCACTCACAATTACATCTACAAGATCACCAACATTAACTACCCTATTATATCACTCCCAAGCTCTGAGGAAACATGCTGAACGAAGGGATTAGCCTTAACATACCTTTCCAATGAACAAATGCAGTTCCTTCATGAAAGTTGTTCCTTATGTCCTAAGCTTCACAAACACTATATATACACAGTTCGTACGCACCTATAAACTGTTCATAATTAATCTTAAATTCGGCAGATTTGCCATATTGCCCCAACTTGTCGAAACGTTCGTAGATATTCATAAAAATAATCATAAAAGAGTCCCGAGATGATTACCTTAGTTAACCAAGTGTAAACCTTGAAGAAACACCAATAACTACAAATTTATATCTTTAAAAACTAGCTCCAAACACAGATAATAGAAGGGAAAAATGATTGCCACGTGTAGACATCACGTTTCTAGGCACGGGGGTAACCTTTAATGGTAGAAATCATCAAAAACTAACCTTTATCATGCAAGAACTCCATAGGAACCCTCTGTTAAGCTTTCTTTCTAGTTTGGAAGTGAGAATAAATGTTTTCATGGCTTAAAACATTGAGTAAGCCGACATACCACATTTTTGACACTACCCGGATTCTGCCCCGGCAGTCTGTAGTAAAACCCTCATAATTTTTTACTCCAATGTCGTTTGGATACGAAGTTTTGTGTTGCAAACTAGACTCGTAGGCCTTAGATTTAATGGGTGATAGGCCTTCTAACTTTTTATATATTGGGAGAAAACATCCAAGACATTTGACCAAAATTTCAGAGAAATCTTTAAAAAGGAACTTACGATAACTTTCGCCAACTTTTATTTTGCCACTTACCTAACTTCAAAACTTGAGATACAACCTTTAACACTTAAAATATGACATACCATATCATTCTTAATTTATTACCCACCCTCCTTGTCTTTCCACGAGATATGATTTAATTTAGACGTTTTGAAAAGTCGGGGTGTTACATATCCTCAGGCCTAATCTTTAACTGATGGTAACCAGACCTTAAATAAATCTTAGATAAAACTGATGCACCCTGCAAATTGGTCAAGAAGATCATCTATCCGAGGCAATGGATACTTATTTCGAATGGTAACCCTATTCAATAGACGATCGTCTATGCACATCCTTTCTTGCTAGTGATGGTGTTACAACTTCTGTTGCTCTAGTTCAGGTCATAGAGTGAAGGAGGAAATATACCAATTTGTATCACCTAGATACTGATGCTTATCGGACCAATGACACTAACCTACGGTACGAGTGTCTACGATCATCGATAATATAGTAACCCAACCAAGGGTTGGGGTCGTGTCCCAAGGGAGTGGTTTTGAGAATTAATAGAAAAATAAAATTTAGTTCTAATTAGTCGTAGCTAAAGACATTAATGATTAAAAACATAGTAAATTAAAGGGGGTGACACAAAAGTGTCAAATATCGAGTTGGAGGTTTTGTCACAAGTAGTAAAAACAACCAAAATAACAAGAAAATCAAGTATGGGTAAGAGTTCTTGGGGTGTGACCGCATTACACGTTGAGATAAGTAGTTGGGTACATGCTTTTGAAAGGAAATTTGTAAGATAATAGTGACTAGGCTAAACTTTAAATGGAAATAAGTTCCCTCTCGGGCAACTTACCCCGTTTCAAATGCGTTCCTCTCAGACACCCATTTGCCGCATGAATACCAGCCTACGCCCTACCCCACTCACTCTCTCGAGCTGAGTGTTAGGATATGGGACTAGGGATCACCCTCTCGGGATGAACCTCATGCCGACCCACCCCTTAGGCCATCAGTCTAGTGGTCATGGTTTCGCGACCTCCCTCTCGGGCAAGCCAAAAAGACATGGGTGGCTTTGTATTTACAACTACAAACCCTTTAGATTAAACCACAACCACTATGTGAAATCACCATTAAACTACATCTAACCTATCAGCAAGCAAGACCCAACAATAATATCAACACATATTTGCTAAATCACACCCCAATAATGGGGTTTTTAGCCATACATCAAGAAATAACAAAATACACCTAAAATGATAGTAAAATCAAATGGGTATAAGAAATTAAACCTTGATTTAAGCAAAAGAAGAAGAATGGAAATGACCCACTTCCAACTTGGGGAAGATGAAATCCTTCTTTCTTCAAGTCTCCCAAAAACCCTCTCCAAACTTGAGAGAAAATATCTAAAAAGTACTATTCTATTCTGGTAATTAAAATAAATGTTCGACTCCCTAAAATTAATAAATAAGTTTAGTATTTATAGACTTGAGAAAATAGTGTGGCGGATCATTCGGTGAGGTTAGTCGGAATCGCCGATTAACTCGGCAATTCGCCCTTTGGTGTAGTTGGTCGCTGTCTTGCACGAGCCTTTAGCATCGTCGTGCTCTGTGTCATTAGGCGACATAGTACTGCTTCACGGATCTATTCGGCGGAACGCCGAATGCTCTTTTCATCGCCTTTTTGATCCTGCTCCTTCAAGGCTTCGCGTATGGAACAAAGGGTGGAGTGTGTCCCTTTGGTGAATCGCCAACTGTGCTTGGCGATGCTCAGGCTTCAGCATCTTCGTTCTTTTCAGCCTTTTTTGTTCCTTTTTGCGCCTAAGTGTCCATGCTTCTACTAAATCTTCAAATACCTGAAACTTAAGAGTTTTCATCATATATTGAGACAAAATAAGCATTTGAGGACACTATTTCTATCAAAATAAAGCCCTAAATGAGTCCAATTAATTGTGGACTCATCATATACCAATTGGATTCAAGTCATAGAACAAAAGGAGTAGAAAAAAGTGAGTTTTTCCTAAAGTCCTATAGCCTCTCGAAGAAAAAAGTACAAAGGTCTCTGTACCGTTCCACAAGACTCTACTAGACTCATTTTGGTACGATGCGATCAACGAACCTAGGGCTTTGATACCAACTTTGTCACGACCCAGACTGTAGTGATTGGCACGCACACTAACCCTTCGGTGGGAGAACCATTACTACAACCCAACTAAGCAACATTAACCAAGATACTACACATTTAAAGATACGTAAGTAGGTTTAAATGACCTAAGAAATATGGAGTTCCCATAAACTCCGAAAGTTTAATAAACGACTGACAACTATTGCGGAAAAATCACCCCTACAACCTGAAAGTCATTGTACCAAGACTCTGATTAACTAACAAGTCTAAGAAAAAAGGTACAACCCCGAAACTCAACAAGCACCTTAAACAAATAGCCTGAGTCCGAAAATAGTGGACCTAAACAAGAAAGATCTATGGCAGCCTGAAAGAACTGGCTCACCCTTGAATCCGGTCACGCTCAATAGTCACCAAACTGGGATTTATCAATAGCCGCCTGAAGATGCCCTATACTCAACAAAGAACAAGCAAGAGCAGTATCAGTGCACAACCACAGTGTACTGGTAGGATCACGCGACCATTCCAATAAGCAAAATATATATAAGCAGTCACAACAAGGTAAAACATGTATACAATATATATATATATATCAGTTATCATTTCCGGAGCAATGTACAATTCCACATTCTCAATAACAAGTATATATGACAAGTCAATGGTCCTCTCATGGAACCCAATTCAATGGTCTTCTCATGAAACCCATACCCAAACTGTTAGTGTATCGGAACATGGTATCCAATCCCAATTAGTATACCGGACGTGACACCCGATCCTATATGTGCACCGAAAAATGGCACCTGATCCAAGTTAGTGTGTCAGAACGTGACACTCGTTCCAATATATATGTTGGTACATGACATCCGATCCCAGTTAGTGTGTCGGAACGTGACACCCAATCCATTCAACAAGCTACAATCACAATCACAATGTACATTCTCACAATCATACAATCAAGTGTTGATTCATGGCATACAATCATTTGTTCATACTCAATTACATTAGGTGTGATCAATAGGCTTCATTCACATACATACATGCATTACAATGAAGCAATTACTAACATACATCATGCAAATCATGAAATCAAAACCATCACCTACCTCGAACAAAGCTTGAATCCTCCTAAGAAACATTGATTCTTCCCTTTCCGGATTCTTTTCGCTTGTTCTTGGTCTACAAACAATCAATATAATGCGAGGATCAACAATTAAGGTCTGATTTACCCGAATTATAACAAACCCAATAACCCAAGACCATCCCATGATTCCAATATCCAAATTAGGGTGTTTCCCATCATAATTCCCAGATCAAAACTTTCCCCCAACAATAATTACCCAAGAAACTACGTTCTACGGATCGAAATACAAATTAGGGGAGTAAAATCCTTACCGTTAGCACCAAAAGTCATGGAAAACTATCAAGAAATCACCTGGGGTCGTCTCCTAGCTCTCAAGAACGAATTTGGCCGAATAATGACATTTTGGAGTTTATTTCCGACTTAAGTCACGTCTGTCCCGTCGTGGCGGACCTTATCCCGCTACAACGGCCCCGCCCTGGCGGCTTGCATGGAGACAGAGAGTTAAATTCAGAGTTTCAAACCCCCATTTCACAACACACCTTTAACCCATGACACTCAAAAAATACCTGTTCACGCTAAGATCAGTTTCGGGAATTCTGCTCGCCCGAATTCGATTCTGTAAAGTCGTACGAGTTCCTTAACGTCTTAGCTATCTACACATGTGATCAAATTCATAATTAGATCTCTCATTCATTACCAGATTCCCCTAGACCTCACTGACTCAGATTTTGTTCAAATCAGGGCTAGGCTAGAAATTTCCAAGTTACTACCAAAACATTTTCTGACCCTAATTTTTTCCCCATTGGCTTTTCCCTAACAACATAATTAGGTCGTTAAAAAATACCTAGACATTCAAAACAAATCTAATGAAGGCAAGTGTAATACCAAGGTGTTAAAAGAACAAATTCACTTATTTTTGTCTATCAAAGTGTTTTTTATGAATCAAGTTCAAATTCAACAAAAAAATCCATAAATTTATGTTTAAAGAGACAGATAAGAGGACTACTAGAGACTATAGCACCAATTATTCTTAAATATAATATCATAATTTCTATAATATTTCTCATTCTTATTATTTACTTGGCATGAACTTTATTGTCTACCGCTCATTCTTTTTTCGCCAAGTATGAAGACTATTATATCCACTTACTTTTATTTTTTAAGTAACTCAGTTGACTTGAGAAAGGAACGTTCCCAACTGAAAAAGGAAAGGTAATACAGAATCACGGCTACCATATGCCTTTTTAGAAAATTAGATGGAAAATATATAAAAAAAAACAATGAAGTGAACAAATAATGACTTCTGCATCAGATTTATAAGAAAAAGAAGCTTGGTAATGATCACCCGAATAATCATTTTAATTTAAGAAAAAAAAAATACTAACTTCTAAGAAGCAAATGAACTTTAAAAGAAATATTAATATTCTGAACTAATTGCAATATGTGAAGTGTTGAAATAGATCATTGAAAGAACAACAATTTGCATGAATGAAAGAAAATTTGAGCGACCATAATGGAGTTTTAGTCAAGTTGAAGGACAAATATGTTGAGAGTTGTGGTCCATTCCACTGCGATAGCAAAATACATGTCCACACCTACCACAAATTCAAAAGTTTTTCAATTTAAATACATATACTTATAAATCTACAAAGATATACTCTCTTTCTCTCTCTCTCTCTCTCTCTATATATATATATATATATATATATTAGTTTAATGTTTTCAAATCGTTTCTTGCTTTATTCTCCAAAAACTATTTGGTTTATGGAATAAAATAAAAATAATTTTGGGATAGAATATGAAATTATTTAATTTCGTTTTAGGTTGGATTATTAATTTAGTACATAAGACATAAACTCAAAAAATACAATAAATTATTAGTTTATATATATATATATATTGGTTTAATGTTTTCAAATCATTTCTTGCTTTATTCTCCAGAAACTATTTGCAAAACTCTATTGGAGTGTCATTTCATTGTTACTTTCTTCATTGTTACACAAAAAGAGCAATGATATCATTCAAAATTTAAGTATAAGTAATTTTAATGATTTGACATTCCAACTATAGTTATTACTAATTTATTTTCAAGTTATCATGTCGAGGCATGTTATGAAACAAATAACAATTACTCCCTACTTTCAGTTTTTGCTTGTCCTCTATATAAAATTTAAAAAATATATTCAGTTTTACATATATTAAGAGAAAAACAAATATTTTTCATGGTTTGCGACATTAAGTACTTCATTTTCAAAATCTAAGATTACACATCAATTAAAATAAATATTACAATAAAATTCTCATGTGTTCAAAGTCTAAAATGAATAAGTAAAAGTAAAAAAAGGTTAAAGGGAGTACTATATTATTATTAGTCTAATATAATCAAGTCAGGTTGCTCTTTATGTAATAAGAATTTGAGAAGAAGAAGAAGAATGTTTCCACTTTTGTTCTGTTTTAGTTTGTTTCCTTTTTGTTGGTTTGAATTGTGGGCGTTGTGTGCTTGTAAATATGGGTTGAGAAGAAGTTTGGCCTATTTGGGTTGTTTGATTCTTTTATGTATAACTTACATAAGTCACATTGTGTAAGGAGTGAATTATATCATATCCCTACTATTTTTCTAATTACATTAATCCCTTAAAATTTATACCTTCCGGATACATAAGTCATCATCCGGATACATTAATTCTAATACAAGAAGAATCCTTCTGTTTTGCTAAAAATGGAAACAAAATCTTTTCTATTGCAATTAAAAAGGAAAAGAAACGTAAAATTAAATATCAAATCCATAAATCACGTATTTACTTTGTTTTCACTGCTAATCAATCTCTCCCAAAGCGTAACAACTTCCAAAAAAATCAAATTTCAAATTTCTTCTCCCAAATTATCAAAAATCTTTTCAATTTCGATTCAAAATCATTGAAAAATTGAGTTGATACATCATGAATATCTTTATTTTGTTGAGACATTCAAGAATATGAGAAAGTGAGATGAGTTGAATCAGTCATTGCAGATAGAGATCGATGAGTTGAGGAAAATCAGGAGATTCGATATATTACAGTGACGAGCGTTTTATCCCTATACAATTATTTGAAGATACTCTCAATTTTTATTCAAAATTGTCGAAAAAATTTTGAGTTTCAAAAGTCTTCTCTCTGTTCATCGAAGATCCTTTTATTTTTTTATTCAAAATTATAAAAAAAAAAATTGAGATTCAAAATTCTTCTCCCAGTTCATCGAAGATCCTTTCAATTTTTGATTCAAAATTATCAAAATTTTTGAGAAGATACATCATGAATATCTTCGTTAGTCTGTACTTGGAGGTAAAGAAACATGAGTTGATATTTGCAATGTATCTACTATGCATTGATACAACACACAAAAAGACTGGAGAGATATTGTGTATTCAATTTTTTGATTTGTGATCTTGAGATATTGTGTAGTTGATTTTTTGTGAATAGTTATTTCATTGGTTATTGTAATGTATTTGGTACTTGATTTTAGATCAATATACTATTGTGTGTTAGTTATTTAGTATCAGATACATGTAGTTTTAGTTGCCAACAAAATTGGTATTTAGTAGAATGTTGTATGAATGTATCATGGTCATCAATGTATGTCAAATACATGTGATACACATTAACCATTAATATATATCTGTATTGGTTGCCAATCTGAAGTTTTGACTTCTTCCGATAGTAGAAAATTACATCAATGCACTGCACAATGAATCACAAAAATTGAAATATAAAAGTTAAAAAGATAAATATCATAATTTGATACATAATAAAGTAGTCAATGTTGCCACTGTTATGTATCATATACCTATTATTGGAACCGACACATAGTGCTTTAATTAAAGAACATTATGATTTAGGTATCAAGATTATTATTGAATAATATATAAATATACATTGCCTTCTAAGTTGGATAAGTCTGAACAAACATTAAACATTGTAGATACATAACACACAATTGATTTGGTATTGTCTGTATAGCCTTTTAAATTTGAATAGGATTGAAGATACATTGTAGAACTTGATACATATAAATGATACATTAGGTAGTGTTTGTGTATCAAGTATATATATATTGAGCAGGATAAACACTACTCAAAGATTCAACAACATTGGGTTATGTATCAACACCTTAAATGTAAACATGATACATTGTATAAAACAAAGGCTATTGTAGCGGTGATGTATCAGAGTAGTGATAACACTAACAAAATCTAATTTATGAATCAAAATAATTGAGATACATTGAAAATCTGGAAGTTTGATAGTGACGGCCCTGTAACGACAAATCCAACTTTTCTCTCCTTTTTTGGGCATTTTTCCAACAGTAGATTTAAAACTCGAGGATGCAACCTTTTTCTACTTTTTCGCTCTCAAAGTCTTCATGATTAATGAGTCGTTTCATTATTTATATCTATTTTCATGAAAGTTTTCATCATCAGAATCCATATGTATCGGAAAATTGTAGATGAAAACATTAAAAAAAATAAAATTAAAATGATAATTCAAGAACTGAAAAGAAAAAAGATTGATGAAGAAATAGTTCTACCTCTGTAGGAATTAGAAATCGATGAACTGAGAGAGAATATATTTGAAATTCAAAAATGGAGTGATGAAAGTAATTGATGATCGGTGGGAGTGATTTCAGGCGTGAAAATAGGAACAGAAATCACTGGATTAAAGGGAGGTGAGTTATGTATCGGTAAAAGGAGAGAAGGAAAGGAAATGTCACATCCCGAGCCTACACTCTGGACGTGGCCGACACTCGAGAATCATTGTTGCCCCAAAGAAAACCCTTGGCCTGGCTCAATTCTCAGCAGAAGACTTACTCAACAAACCTATGTACTCAAAAGTAAAATTTTCTCAACTGTCTCAAAATATAAACTCAAAATATTTTAGAAGTAAAATATTCAACTGGCCAAAGAAGCAACTCCAGTCTTTAAACATTAAACACTGGAAATGAAACAGACTCATGAACTACCAATGTCTATCTATATATGAAGCCTCTAATACTAGAGGGATGTTGGTACAAGACCCCCGATCATCCTAACAAAACTGAAATAGATGAAATAGATAAGGGATCCTCTGAAAGCAAGGAGGCTCACCAAACAATTCTGGAACTGCAAATGATATCACTGAATCGCCTGATGATGACCCTGATCTCATGTATCTACATCATGAAACGATGCAAGCCAAATGACATCAGTACCTTGAATGTACGACTACGTAAGGGGAATACTGAACATAACATAAAAGCTTGAACTTGGAAAGAATGAAACATACTTACCTCGACTCTACTCAACTCAACCTCAACTCATGGATACTTAACTCAAAGCAGTATAAAACAACAATAAAGATGCATTTTATATAAAGCATTTTAAAACAGTAGATAATAGCTCAATATATTCAAAAATACAATAATAACTAAGTTTGTATGTAAATACAATACAAAATAACTCTGTTTGTGAGAATGTCTAACCAACAACCATCACTTTGAGCTATGTGATGATACAACATCTCACCCATGCTTCCAGAACTTTCCTATACCTTGTCGGGGTATAGAAATCCTCAACTAAGTGGATCCACTAAGATATGCTTAAAAACAAATATGGAATCATCTATAAAGTATGACCATGTTTACCCACGTTGGCTACATGGTTTATCAGGACTTTGAATTATCTGAACTCGTCCCTATATCGGTGCTCAATACTACTCCCAAAATATAACTTAGCTCATATGTTTAAAAACATTTCCTCATCCTCAACTTTGAGATTATTACTCAAAAGATTTCTCTTAAAAGAGATAGTACTCAAAACTTCTCATGAACTCTTTTGGAAATCGGTGTTTCCTCTAATCTTAAATGTAAAAACATTTACTCTTGGGAATAATTAGTTACCATATATCATTTAAAAAAAATGAACTCAACTCTCCTCATCCTCAAACTCAAGTACTCAAGTCTTAACACAAGTTTTAACAGATTGTAAAAGTCTTTTCAAAATAACTCAAAAGAATTCTCAAGACTTTACTCTTAACTCTACCTTGAATTTGAATAATGAATTTTGAATTTAAGGGTTATGATTCATGTTATGAATGATCTCTTGATGTTTAGATGTAGTTTAGAGTAATTAGAATCAATAGGGAGTAAAGGTACACTTTAAAAGTACTTGGACGGAGCAAACGATTGAAAAAGGGTGGGGTAAGGCGACCCTGGCACACTACTGGCGTGGGGCGCCTGCCCTTGAACTTCAGAGACTCTATTCTGGCGCACTGCTGGGGCGGTGCCCCAGCCCTCTCCCAGAACATTTCGATGAATTTTTCTTCTCGTTTTCTGACTCTAATTCGTCTAGAATCGATTTCTTTCCTCAAATTTTCCTTAGATTCAATTATCTAATACAAGTACATGAGAATCTACTCAAAAAAACAACTCTCAAACTCAATACAATTATCTCAAGAACTCATCAAACCCATTTTAATTTAAGAACGAAACAACACTTCAAGAACACTCATCAAGAACTTAAATCTTTTAATCTTTATGGATAGATTCGAATATGAAAATCATGTTTGACGTGTGGGTGAATGAACCCAACACTATAAAAACTTACATACCTCGATTTGGCAAAACAAATCCTCGATTCGGAAGAAACCTCGAGCGTTCTTCCTTTTCTCCTCTTTTCTCCTCTTGAACTCTTTTCTAAAATCCTAAGCGTAAATTAGTATTGTGAAAACTGACCCAAATCAGTTTTGACCCCTAAAATAGTACTAAAAACGTTTTAAGCTGATGGGGTAAGGAAAAGACCAAAATACCCCTCACTAATTTGGGTAACATTCCTTAACTAGACAGGCTGACTTCAAAAGGGCATATCTCCCTCATTCAAACTCGAAACTTAGCAAACTCAGTGGAGTTGGAAAGTGGATTCTAATACCTTTCATTTGATATTTTATGGCCACCTAAATCATCTTGTACTGAAAGTTATGGTCGTTTGAAGTTGACCCAAAACTCACAACTTAAGCATAACTTGCAAAAATTCTCAAATTAGCTATTTCCAATTTAGCACTTTCTAAATTTAGCTCTTTCTAAGGCGGGATATTACAATATCTCCTCCTTGGGAATATTCGTCCTCAAATGAGATCATTCTAAGGTACAACTAAGGGTGGAAACATCTAACACCCTACTTAAACACCCAACATGCAAATTAACACAACATTTCAACTTAAAAAGTACCAAGAAAAGAATTAGTACCTTTATTTGGTTCTCCAGACTTAAAGAGATATGGGTATCTCTTCTTCATATCCTCTTCAGCCTCCCAAGTAGCTTCCTCACCAAACTCTTTCCTCCATAAAACCTTGACTGATGTAACCTCTTTGGTCTCAACTTGCGAAGCTGACTATAAAGAATTTGAATGGGTACCTCCTCATAAGATATGTTGTCCTTAATACCAATATTTTTAGTAGGTATGATAAGTGAGAGATCAGCCATACACTTTTTCAACATTGATATGTGGAACACCGGATGGACCGTTGCTAACTCTTGTGGTAGCTCCAACTCGTAGGCTACATTGTCAATCCTCTTAGATATCATGTAAGAGCTAATATACCGGGGATTAAGTTTCCCCTTCTTGCCAAACCTCATAACACCCTTCATAGGTGAAACCTTTAAATAAACCCAATCATCCACCTCAAACTACAAGTCTTTCTCCTAACATCTATATAGGACTTCTGATGACTCTGCGCTGTTTTCAACCTTTCTTGAATAGTTTTCACTTTCTCCATAGCTTGATGAACCAAGTCTGGTCCTATCAACCCAAAGTCACCAACCTCAAACCATCCAATAGGAGATCTACATCTTCTCCCACAAAGAGCCTTATAGGGAGCCATTTAGATGTTAAAGTGGTAATTGTTGTTGTAAGCAAACTCAATGAGAGGTAAGTGATCATCCCAATTACCCTTGAAATCAATCACACATGCCCTCAACATATCCTCTAAATTATGAATTTTACGCTCTGCTTAACCATTAGTCTAAGGATGGAAGGCAGTACTCAAATTTACCTTCGAACCCAAACCTTTCTGGAAAGACTTCTAGAATTGTGCGGTGAATTGCACACCTCTATTTGAAATAATTTATACCGTAACTCCGTGAAGTCTGAGAATCTCTTGAATATATAACTTGGCATAATCTTCTGCTGAATAGGTAATCTTTACCGGTAAGAAATGGGCTGATTTAGTCATTCGATCTACAATCACCCAAATCGAATCATGTTGCCTACGAGACTACGGTAAACCAATAATAAAATCCATATTGATCATCTCCCACTTCTATTCAGGAAGATCTATGTTCTGATCCATACCACTGGGCCTCTGGTGCTCCACCTTGACTTGTTGGCAATTCGGGTAATTAGCAACGAACTATGCAATACACCTCTTCATACTACTCCACCAATAGACTTCTCTTAAGTCACAATACATCTATGTGGAACCCGGATCAATAGAGTATTTGAAGTTATGGGCTTCCTCCATGATCCTCTCTTGAACTTCATACACCTTTGGTACACACAATCTACATTGATACCTCGAATACATCATCCCCCCTTGTTCAAAAGCCATCACTTTTTGCTTATAAAAATTTGCCTTCAATTGAAGCAAAACAAGGTCTTGGTCTTATTTCTCTTTCACTTTGGACACTAGTGATGATTCAACCCCATTCATCACCATCACTCCTCCTTCATTGGAATCCATCAACCCGACCCCTAATTGTGCAAATATGTGCACATATCTTGCTAACTCTTTCTTGTCCTCCTCAACATAGGAAGTACTGCCCATAGATAATCTGTTTAAAGAATCAACAACGACATTAGCCTTAGATGGGTGATAGAGAATACTCATGTCATAATCCTTGAGTAACTCCAACCATCTCTTATGCCTGAGATTAAGCTCTTTCTGACTGAATACACGCTGAAGACTCTTGTGATCGGTGAACACATCTACATGAACACCATAGATATAATGATGCCATATTTTCATAGCAAACACTACCGCAACCAACTCTAGATCAAAGGTTAGGTAATTCCTCTCGTGAATCTTAAGCTGTCTAGAGGCATAAGCTATAACTTTGGCATTTTGCATCAATAACCCAGTCCAACTCATGACGCATCACAATATACAACAAAGCCTAGTGTACCCTCCGGTAAGGTCAATACTGAGGTAGTAGTCAACCTAGTTTTCAATTCCTGAAAGCTCTTCTCACAAGCTTCAGACCATTGAAACTTTGATCTCTTATGAGTCAACTTAGTCAACGGGGATGAAATAGATGAGAACCCCACGGCAAACCTCCTATAATAACCAGCCAATCCCAAGAAACTCTTAATATCAGTTGGAGATGTGGGTCTAGGCGAGTTCTACACTACCTCAATTTTTTGAGTGTCAACTTGAATCCCATCACCAGAAACAATGTGGCCTAAGAATGCCATACACTCAAGCCAAAATTCACACCTCAAAAATGTAGTATACAACTCCTTATCCTTTAGAGTTTGGAGAACTAATCTTAGTTGACTAGTATGATAATATTCATTCCTCGAATAAATTAGAATTTCATCAATGAAAATGATAACAAATATATCAAAATAAGGCTTAAACACTCTGTTCATAAGGTCCATGAATGTTGCAGGAGCATTAGTAAAACCAAAAGACATGACTAGGAACTCATAATCACCATAGCGTGTCCTGAATGTTGTCTTTGGAATATCACTCTCCCTTACTCTCAACTGATGATAGCCCGATCTAAGGTCTATCTTATAAAAACAAGTGACACCCTGAAGTTGATAAAAAGGATCATCAATTCTCGAAAGAAGATGCTTATTCTTGATAGTAACCTTGTTCAATTGATGGTAATCAATACACATCCTAAGTGAACCATCTTTCTTCCTGACACATAAGACCGGAAGCGCCCCAAGGTGAGTCACTTGGTCGAATGAAACCTTTATCAAGATGATCTTTCAACTGCTTTTTTAACTCTTTCAACTCAACTGGAGCCATACTATATGGCGTAATAGATATAGGATGAGTATTAGGAAGAATATCTATACCGAAGTCTATTTCTCTCTCAGGAGGGACTCTGGGAATATCATCTGGAAAGACCTCTGGAAACTCACTCAAAATTGGAACTGACTAAATAAGTGGTGTCTCAAAACTAGAGTCATTAACTGGGACTGAGTGATAGATGCACCCCTTTGAAACTAACTTTCTCGCCTTAAGGTACGAAATAACATGACCCTTAGGCACTGTTGAACTACTCCTCCACTTTATAACTGGCTCATTAGGAAACTGGAACTTAACTACTTGAGTTCTAAAATCAACTGAGGCATAACAGACATGAAGCTAGTCCATACCTAGAATAACATCAAAATCTACCATGTCTAACTCGACTAAGTTATCCATGGCGTCCTTATGATTGACAAAAATGATACAATTACGATAAACTCTCTCTGCTATAATAGACTCACCAACAAGTGTGGAAACACTAAAGGTCTCAAGAAGTTGTTCGGGAATAATATCGAACCTCATAGCTACATATGGAGTCACAAAAGATAGACTCGCACCTGGATCTAGCAATGCATATACATCAAAAGTAAAGACTGTGATCATACTAGTAACAACATCAGGTGAATTCTCTCGCTCTTGGCAAGTGGTGATAGCATACAAACGGTTTGCGCCCTCCGCCTGTCCCTGAAGTAGCTCCTCTAGGTGCAGCTCTATCTGGCGGAGCCACTTAAGAAGATTGGGCTCTATTTCCCCCATTGTCGTTACCCTGCTTGTTTTTTGGGCACTCTCTCCTGAAGTGACCATTTTGACCACACTTGACGCAACCAGTGGAGTCATCACGACACTCTCCTGGGTGGTTCCTACCACACTTAGCACATGCAGGAATCCCATTACCTCCTTGTGCCACACTACCTTGAGATTGTGCAGGTCTAGCTCTGAAGTTCTGAGAGTTCTGATTCTTGAACTCACCTCTGTTCTTTGGTGCAGGAGCACTAGCAAATGATGGAGTGAGTCCATTTTTCTTTTGTTGAAAAGATGATCGGTTTGTATTACTCTTCTGCTGCCTGGACTCATTTCCTGTTGTCTTAGCCTTCTTGTTCCAAAACTCTTCTCTATCTCTCAGCTTATCTTCCTCAACCAGCTGCACATGGATCATCATCCTTGCTATGTCCATTTTCCCTATCAACATCGCAACCTTACCCTCTTTGCTTGACAAACGAGATAACCTAGATACAAACAAGCTCATCCTGCAACTCATATCAGCAACCATCTCCAGAGCATAATGGGAAAGTTGGGTGAACTTTAGGCTGTACTCATGCACACTCATGGATTCTTACTTAAGAGTGAGGAATTCCCTTACCTTTTCTTCTGTCAGTTCACGGGGAAAGAAACGCCCTATGAAGGCCTCTTCGAATGCAGCCCAGCTCACAATTGGTGCACCCTCAGCTCTACTCTTCTTCCATTGATCGTACCATACTCTAGCAACACCATTCAGTTGGTATTCAACTAGTTCCACTCACTCAACATCAACAACATGCATAACCTCAAAAACCTTCTGTAACTCTTTCATAAAGTTTTCTGGATCCTCAGTGACACTTGAACCAGTGAAGTCTGGAGGATTCATCCTTAAGAACTCACGGACTTTGGATGTATCAGCCACATCCTATCAAACCCCACTCTGTTGCCTAGCTTGGTTGGTCACCACTTGACTCAACATCCAGATAGCATCCCGAAACTCAGCATTAGTGACCTCTCCTTGGGGTTGCACTTCTGGTACATTGGGTACCCCTTAATCTTGAGGATCAACATTTCTCCAAGCAGGACGACCTTGGACAACTCTTCATGGAGGCATGATCTTAAAGATATACGCAAGCATGAATTAGAAAGAAACTTTATAGAGTTGAACTCTATCACACGAAAAGAGTATGAAAGAAGTGAGATAGTTTTTAAATATGGCAACCTCCGAATTATAGATGTGGCGCGCTTCACACCGATAACTAGGACTCTACAGACACGGCTTCATAGACACCTTAGGACTCTTGAACTCTGTGTTATGATACCAAGTTTGTCACGCCCCGAGCCTACACCCTGGACGTGGCCAGCACTCGAGAACTATTGTTGTCCCCAAGCGAACCCTTGGCCTAGCTCAACTTTCAGTGGAAGACTTACTCAGCAACATATGAACTCAAAAGTAAAATTTACTCAACTGTCTCAAAAGATACACTCAGAATATTTTAGAATTAAAACATTCAACTGGCCAAAGAGGCAGATCAAGTCTTTAAACATTAAACACTGGAAATGAAAAAGACTCATGAACTACTACTATCTATCTATCTATCTATGAAGCCACTAATACTATGAGGGATGTCGGGACAAGACCCTCGATCATCCTAACAAAACTGAAAGTGATGAAAATAGATAACGGATCCTCCGAAAGCAAGGAGACTCACCAAACAATTCTGAAAAGGTATCAACGAATCACCTGTTGATGACCCTAATCTCCTGTATTTGTATCATGAAATGATACAGGCCAAATGGCATTTATACATTGAATATACGAGCATGTAAGGGGAATAATAAACATAACATAAAAGCTTGAACTTGGAAAGAATGAAACATACTTACCTCGACTCTATTCAACTCAACCCAGGCATACTCAACTCAAAGCAGTATTAAACAACAATATCAATGTAGTTTATATAACAACTTAATGTATTCAGAAATAAAATAATAACTCTGTTTGGGAGATTCTCTAACCGACAACCATCACTACGAGCTATGTGATGATATAATGTCTCGCCCACGCTGCCAGAACAGTCATATACCTTGTCGGGGTATAGAACTCCTCAACTAAGTGGATCTACTAAGCTATGATTAAAAATCAATAGGGAATCATCTAAAAAATATGACCCTTTCTACCCACGTTGGCTACATGGCTTATGAGGACTTTGAGTTATCTGAACTCGTCCCCATATTGGTGCTCAATACTACTCCCAAAATATAACTTAGCTCATATGTTTAAAAATATTTCCTAATCCTCAACTTTGAGATTATTACATTTCTCTTAAAAGAGATAGTACTCAAAACTTCTCATGAACTCTTTTGGAAATCGGTGTTTCCTCTCATCTTAAATGTAAAAACATTTACTCTTGAGAATACTTAGTTCCCATATATTATTTTGAAAAAAAATGAACTCAACTTTTGTCATCCTCAAACTCAAGTACTCAAGTTTTAACACAAGTTTTAAAAGATTGTAAAAGACTTTCCAACATGACTCGAAAGAACTCTCAAGACTTTACTCTTAACTCTACCTTGAATTTGAATTATGAATTCAAGGGTTATGATTCATGTTATGAATGATCTATCGATGTTTAGATGTAGTTTAGAGTAGTTAGAACCAATAGGGAGTAAAGGTACATTTTAAAAGGACTTAGACGGAGCAAACGATGGAAAAAGGGTTGGGGCAGGCGACCCTGGCGCACTGCTGGCGTAGGGCGCTAGCCTCTGATTTTCAGAGACTCTATTTTGGCGCACTGCTGGGGCACCGCCCCAGCCCTTCTCCTAGAGCATTTCGACGAATTTTTCTTCTCGTTTTCTGACCCTAATTCGTCTAGAATCGATTTCTTTTCTCAAATTTTCCTTAGATTCAATTACCCAATACAAGTAAACGAGAATCTACTAAACAACAACTCTCAAACTCAATACAATTATCTCAAGAACGCATCAAACCCGTTCTAATTCAAGAACGAAAATAACACTTCAAGAACACTCATCAAGAACTTAAATCTTTCAATCTTATGGATGAATTCAAATATGTAAATCATGATTGGCGTGTGGGTGAACGAACCCAACACTATGAAAAATTACATACCTCGATTTGGCGAAACAAATCCTCGATTCGCAAGAAACCTCGATCGTTCTTCCTTTTCTCCTCTTTTCTCTTCTTGAACTCTCTTGTAAAACCCTAAGCGTAAATTAGGATTGTGAAAACTGACCAAATCAGTTTTGACCCCTAAAATAATACTAAAAACATTTTAAGCTGATGGGGTATGGAAAATACCAAAATGCCCCTCACTAATTCGGGTAACTTTCCTTAACTGGATCGGCTGACTTCAAACGGACATATCTCACTCATCCGAACTCAAAACTTAGCAAACTCGGTGGCGTTGGAAAGAGGATTCCAAGACCTTTCATTTGATATCTTATGGGCCACCTAACTCATCCTTTGCTGAAATTTATGGTTGTTTGAAGTTGACCCAAAACTCACAACTTAAGTACAACTTGCAAAAATTCTCAAATTAGCTATATCCAATTTAGCAATTAACGCTTTCTAAATTTAACTCTTTCTAAGGTAGGATGTTACTGGAAAATAGGGATTTTTGTAATATTTTGAAATGGTGGGGAATTTTAGAGAATATGGAAAGAAATATTGTGTAGTAAAGTAATTTTTCCTTCTTCTTTTTTTCGGAAAATTATGCGGATAAGCAAATATATACTAGTTAATTAACTAATATAGCTATAGTTTGAATTAATTATTACTTACAACCTCTTTTAAGCTATAATTATGCGTGCTTCTTTGCCCTCTTCCTCTCACTCGCATCTCTACTATATTATACATATACATTACGACAATATGACAAATGTATAAATACAGTTCACCTTTTTCCTCTCTCTGCCATCTCTCACTCGTGGATTAAATGTTACAAGTTCTCTATGAAGATTAAGGACAAAGGCAAACTAAATACTTAGGCATCAAATCTAGTGAAGGCAAATCAAATATCAAGGCATTAAAGATCAAATTCACTTGTTTGTGTCCATCAAAGTGTTTTTGATGAATCAAGTTCAAAGCCAACACAAATTCAAAAATAAGCTCAAATATCCTAGAGTTTATATTCGAAAAGACAAATAAGAAGGCTGGTAGAGATTTTTATCTTCTTCCATCCATTTTTAAATGTTCATTATATTAAAACTTGTTCATTATATTAAAATAGTTGTCCAATGGTACTTGTCCAATTTGGGAAATCAAGACATAATTTACTGTCTACCATTCATTCCTTTTTTCGCCAAGTATAAAGACTATTATGTTCTCATACTTTATTTTAAGCAACTCCGTTGACTTGAAAAGGAAATGTTCCTAACCGAAAAAGGGAAGGTAAGAAGAACCTCAACTACCATATAGTAAACCAAAGGAAAAAGAGGAAAACAATAGAGAAAACAAGACAAGTGTTCTGCTGCAGCAGATATATAACAAAGGAAACTCAGTAAAGATCCCTCGAATAGTTGTTTTAATTAAAAATAAAAAAAGACGGAGCAAATAAACTCTAAAAGGAATAATAATATTCGGAACTAATTGAAATATTTCAAACGTTGAAATTGATCGTCCAAAGCACAACATACGTGCATGAAAGAAAACTTGAGCAACAATAATGGAGTTTTCAGTTGAAGAACAAATATGTCGAGAGTTATGATCCATTCCACAGCGATAACAAAAATCATGTCCACACTTGCAATAGATTCAAAATTTTCTCAATCTAAATTTATATTAAATTGGCAAATATATTCAATACATACTATGTATATTAATGGAGTTGAATCAGTTAACTTTTTTATACCATTAGTTCAATGTGTTCATTGTTTGTTGCCTTATTCTCCCAAAACCAGTTGCACAACTTTATTGGAGTGTCAACTCTTTGTTACTACTATTTTCATCGATGCACAAAATGAGCGATGATATTATTCAAATTTTAGAATACTAAGAAATTTTATTATTTTCTCACATTGCCACATCAATTAATTTTTCTCCAATTTATTTTCCAAACTTAAGACTATACATCAATTTAAGTATGTATATTGTGATAAAATATTCATATTAATCAATATTTCTATGAACATGCAGAGTCCAAAATGAAAGTTAAAAGTGCAACTGAAAAACTATTTGCTATTGTGAATAATTTAATCCTATCATTTTGGTTTTCTATATAATGAGAAATATCTTAAAATATTAACCGTAAATAAGCACGTAAACTTCAAAATTGATCCTTATTTATTTTTTAATTGTACAAACTAAGTGAAAATGTTTAAGTGATAAATATGTGTATTAACCTTGTACTCTCTTCACTATTGAAGCCTAGATCACCCCTGCATTTTCAGTAACTAACAATGTCATCAAGTGTGTCTCAAAAATAATAACAATAAAACTTTATAGAGGCAAAAAAAATACAATAACGTGTTTTTAATGGAATTAAAGGTCCATATTTATGTAATATTTAAATCTAGATCCCATGTTCAATAAAAATACAAATGTTAGGAGAATTCCCCAACTTTTCCATTGGATTATAATATATAATAAAGTATAAGCTGCAGAAATATTTTTGGGTAACTCATAAATAGTTAAAATAAAAAAAATATTATAACTACTCAAACACAGTAATGAAATTGTTGACTTAATTCATATTCTATCATTTTGATGATTTCACAGCGCGAAAAGCACTGACCTCTGTTCATGTGACGGAATGACAATAACCATGTTTATGCCTAATTATTGCATCATTTACTATATATATATAAAATCAAACTTTTAAACACCGGCCACATTAGAACTAAGGAGTCATTTGGTTTGAATACAAGTTATGTTGATATTAGTTATGTTGGGAGTAGTTTTTATTGTTTGTTTGGTTTGTCATATTCAAATTTATATTCATTGCGTAATTTCTAAGAATAAGTTGTTTGTTTACAAAAATACCCTTCACCTTATTTAGTTCTTTTTGTTTTACATTTTCTTTGCAAGTTTTAGTTATGCATTCTTAAAATAAAATTTTCATCTTATTTTGCTTAAATATTTTTTTGTTTGCATTTTCATGATTGTGCGTGTGTTTTTAAAATTAAAATTTCAACTTATTTAACTTAAAAATAGAACTTCCATCTTATTTAATTTAAAAATAAAATTTCCATCTTATTTAGCTTAAAAATAAAACCTTCATCTTATTTAGTTTAAAAATAAAGCGTCCATCTTATTTAGCTTAAACATAAAACTTTCACTTAAAGTTTATTAGAGTAAAATAAATTTTATTATTAAGTCATCTACATATTAATTGATATATAAAATATAATTTTAAGTGAATAATCAACTATTTAATAAAAAATATGTAATTTAGTAGTGGAGTGAACATTTTAAGAGAAATCAAACTATAAATAAACATAAGAATTAGGCAAATAAATTCAACTTATAATATATTCATAAATAAAAATTGTATTTATAAAATATATCATAAAAACAACAAATAATTAAGAATATCTATATACGAAATAAATATAAGATATTTTGGTAATGGTCGTTTGTAATATTTGTTCCACTTAGAGACAAAATATCTGTATAAATTATAAACCTCATACTTAACATATTGCGAAAGGATTACACAGCTACCAGAATTTCTAGAGCACTTACATACAATATTTGCAGATTGGAGCAATGATTTGATCTATAATTTGTTGTTTCAGAATATCTCATTATTGCAGCAGCATGACATCTCTGCTTTAGATTCCTTGTCACTAAAAGCGCTTATGAGTCAGGGGGAGAATATCCCAAGTTGGTTCCACCATCGGGGATTTGATAAAAGTTTGTCAGTCAATTTGCCTGAAAATTGGTACGTACATGATAACTTTTTGGGATTTGATGTATGTTACTCTGACAAATTAATTAGCATCACAATTCACTTGATTCCTTTATGTGATGATGGGACCACGGGTATCACCCAAAAACTTGCCTTATCCAACCATTCAGAATATAATCCTAAGAATTACTATTTTTTGTTTATAACACCTAAACGAGATTTAAATATCAAATATTAGTAGACATATATAACAACACCACCTCACTATAGCATTAATGAAATTTTCACACAAACACTATCACTATAACGAGGTTTGTCTTTCCGTCAAGTTTAAGGGATTGTAGGTATTCTATCTTTTAGTTATAATTACACATTAACATTGAATTTTGATATAACAATAATGTAAAACAATTTTTGATTTCACACAAAATAATGTGTTGACTCTTGTAATCCAAACACCATTGTACATTTTTCATCGGAGGGGGTATATTAGACACAAAGGTCATTTGATTCCCGCAAATACAAAAAGAAATAGTTTCCTATCTCAGTTTTTATGTATTCTCAATAACAACATTTTCCATCTCTGCAAAAGCTAGACCTCAGAGGCTCTAAAAGGCTGATGTGAACACCAGATTTCACGGGGATGCCAAATTTGGAGCATTTGAATCTTAAAAGGTTTCCATTTTTTAGCAGGGAATCTCTTGAATCTCTGGAACTATCTGTTCTAGTTTACAGAAATTTCCAGAAATCATCGGAAAAGTGAAGCCGGAGTTAAAGATTATCACGCATAAATCTGGGGTAAGGGAACTACCATCATCTGTTCAGTACCTAGCTCATACTACCAAGCTAAATTTGAGTTCTATGGAAAACCTTATATTACTTCCAAGCAGCATTGGCTTGTTGAAAATCTTGGTGGAGCTACATGTGTTGAATTTCTATAAACATGAAAGCTTGCCAGAAGAGATAGGGAAGAAGAGATAGGGGATTCAGAAAATTTGGAGCTGCTTGCTGCCCAGTGGTGTCTCATTTCATGACCTACCTCTTCCATTGTTCGCTTCAACAAGCTTAAACATTTGACTTCTGCAAAACAAAATTCAGAAGTAGGCCTGGAAGATGGATTGTTCTTCGTGTTCCTTCAGGTGAATGCTGGGTTCCTTTCATTGGAACAACTTGATCTCTGATACAACAATTTAATTGGGGGAGGAATTTCGAAAGACATTGGATCCTTATGCTCTTTGAAAGTGTTGAAATTCACTGGAAATAATTTTGAACATTTTCCTCAGAGCGTAGCCCAGCTTGGTGTTGTTCAACGCTTGTCCTTATCATATAGCAAGAGGCTCAAAGAGTTTCCAGGTTTCACACGAATGCCAAACTTTGACACTTAGATTCTGTCAAATTGTATGAATCTAGAACAGTTACCAAATTTCACGGGGATGCCAAATTTGTTGGCTTTAGATCTGTCAAATTGTATGAATTTTGAAGAGGTTCATCATTCTCAATGATTTTTTTGAAAATCTCTATGGTTTAACTTGACTTTATGTATAAAACTTAAAGGTTTCCGGGTCTTTGCATTGATTCTCTTAAGTTTATATATCTACGGGATTGCTCTAGTTTAGAAAAATTTCCAGAAATCCTAGGAAGCATGAAAGTGAAGTTGGATGTTCACATGCTAGACAGTGTGATGAGGGATCTAAATTTGATGTGTATTTCATTTATACATTCCTTGTCTCAGGATATTGTTTCCTTGAAGCAAGGAGTTAGACAATTGACATTTTTACTTCCAGCTTATTCTTTTTACTTTTTTTGGTTTACTGCTTCCCTATTTTCTAACAAAAGACTTAGTCAAAGTTAGTTGCCCTTTATGGCTGATTAGTGAGACATTTTCTTATTTAGTTTTTATCCACTTTGTAACTAGATAGGAAATAGTTATCTTTTTTCATGTATAATTTCATATGTTCTCCATGTTAATGATATGCGGAAATTTTAATGAGTTCTTTGTGCTTTAATACTTCAATTCAGTTGTATGAGAGTTCCATGTTTTAATAGTTTCATTAGAGCCTCTGGTTGATTCTCACCAGACCAAAAAGTTTTAACTTTAAACACAAATGACATCCAACAACCTACCTTTAAATTCACCATTCACTTTAACCGGTGGAAATTACCAAATTTGATCTGTGAAGATGCAAGCTTTTCTAGAAGCCTATGAACATTGGAAAATTATGATAGAAGAGAAATCAGTTGTTTCTCTACCAACAAATCCTACCTTGGCTCAAATCAAATCCAATAGTGAAAAGAAGACAAAGAAATCTAAAGCCAAGTTGCTTATGCAGAATGTTGTGACAGATTCCGTGTTCTATGCAATCATGGCTTGTAAAACAACAAAAGAGGCTTGAGATAGGTTGAAAGAACAATATCAAGGCAGCAATAGAACACGTCAAATGTAGGTGTTGAACCCGGAAAGAAAGTTCAAGTCCATAAATATGTAGGAGAATGAAACAATTAGTAAGTATGTTGATCGAATCTCCTTAATTGTTAATAAATTAGACTTCCTGGTGAAGAATTTACAGACAAACGGATTGTGGAGAAAGTTCTTGTGACTCTTCCTAAGAGGTTTGAATCTTAAATTTCTTCTCTTGAAAAATCCAAGGACATGAGAAAACTCTCACTAGGTGAACTAATGAGTGCTCTTCAAGCACAAGAGCAAAGAAGGACTATGAGACAGAACAAGTTCAGTAAAGGAGCTTTCTTTGTGCAAAAGCAATTTTTTTGTAAAGGAAAGCAATTGTTCAACCAAAAGAATAAGGGCGGGCATGATGGAAGAAACAATAGTGGAGATGTGAAGCAAGAGTTTCCTCCATGCAAACATTGCAAAAAACGACACATTTGGAGAAGTACTGTTGGTGGAGAGTCGATGCTATATGCCACAACTGTAAGCAGACGGGGCACTTATCCAAATTTTGCAAATCAAGAGTAAAGGTTTTGGGAGCTTTGCAAGCACAACTAGTAGAAATTGCAGACGCACATTGAGGAGCAACTCTTCGTAGTTTCATACTTTTCAACCAATGAATTCTGCTTTTGATAGTGGTTGGACACATCACTTGTGAAATGATGCTAAAATGTTCAAATTCCTTGATGATACTTACAAATCAAAATTAAAAGTGGGAAATGGTGAGGCTGAAGAAGTCAAAGACATAGGTACATTGTCTATCTCAAGTATATCAGGTATCAAAACTATTCCTAATGTTATGTACATACCTGATATGAGTCAAAATTTGTTGAGTGTTGGAAAAATGATTGAAAATAATTATTCTTTACATTTTAATAATCGTGAATGTCACTCCCTGAGCCTACACCCTCTACATGGCCGGCACTTGGAGACCATTGTTGGTCCCAAGCTAACCCTTGTCCTAGCTAACTATGATACATATGAATCAAGAGAGTACATGAAAGATATAATAGATGAGCCTTTAAAACATATAAAGAACATAAAACAATGTTTGAAAATACTTAATATAAATAGTTAAATGTTGAGCAATCATCTGAGAAATTACTGAAAACTATCTAACTCTACTTGTCCATGAGGCATCTACTAAATATAGGTGATGGGACAACACCCACAACATCTCAAAGTACTACTAAAACCAAACAATAAACTTGAGTCCTTCGAAAGCTAGGACGTATCAACAAAAGCTGACCAGCAGATAATGTGATCTCAACAGAACACATGTTGATGATCCTAAGTACCTGAATCATCATCATGAAATGATGCAGGTCAAATGATATCAGCACATTAAATACGAGTATGTAATAGGGATAAATAAAGCAAATAATTGAACTAAAGGACTGAAATCAACTCAACTGAATCAATCAACCACACACAATAAATACATGACCTTGATGAATACACGAATATTAAGATTGTTGGACAACCATAGATACACATGGTAGCTCTTCCATAAACTCTCATAAGCAAGGTAATACATGTAGAACCACTAAAATACTTTAACAACTCCAAGACAACACCATCTAAGTTATCTGAATTAACCACGTCTTCCCAAATCATCCCACTCAACCAGGAGAACATCGCAGGATCAATACACCTGATCCACCACTAGGGATCCACCCACAAAAGTGAAAACACATGTGAGCATAACTAGTGAATCATACTCACAATACTAACAACCATCATAAACACTCCGACCATTTACCTTACTCTAAACTAACATTCTTAAATGAAAACCTTTCTTAGGTACTTAACAATCAATAATAATAACTTTACGGCTCAACTCAGGTGTGAGTCCTTTCAAAATACTCAATACCTGATACAATTGATCATTTCTCACCTTGAAAATTCATACCTTGGCAAAATATATCACCAAGAAAGTAGACTTACAATGAAAAAAAAATATGAATTGTAAATTCAACTGTATAACACAATCCCCTTATCTATCAACATTAGCTTGTACCTTGAAGATTTTTATGAATTCATGGATCTTCGCTTATCATTGATCGCATCTCCATCGATCTTACAATATCTTTCGCTAAAATTTCAATCGTACTCATTACTAAGCTCAAAACAAAAACAAGGCACTTATCATCACACTCGAGCTAATGTATGTACACTCCTTTCTCAAGTATTTTCTAGTAGTTTTCAACCAATTTGACGGACTTGTGACACTATTACCATAGCCACAACAAACTGAATGAAATCACACGTCTCTGATTCCAATTATCTACCCCTCTGAGGATACCTCTTTAGCCTTTGCAATCAAATAAAAATATTCTTGCTCTTGCCTCTCTCTAAAGGTTGTACTACATCCCACTATTTTTCTTTATCATGACTCTATCTCTTTTAAATTCTATTCGAGTGGTGTCCCATCATCTCTTAAAACTTTCCATACAATTAAGTTACTCACCAAATATTAGAAAACCACAACCTTAGATGCTCGCAAGTCATAATTACTATACAAAATTGGCTTAACCAACAATCTTATTATATAGTTGCATCCCCTCACATTCCATCATGAACTCTTATTACCATTATGCTCGGTTAGCCCTGACTATCACTACAAGTCAACATTTTCATTGACATGACACCTCAAACTCAGGTATACCCATCAAATTCAAAAGGACTAACCCAATTTTTACGCACTTTCTTACTAAAGTACTTCAGTTGCCTTCCCCTAAGTATACTCATTGGGACTTTCTTTATCCATAAGCTTGTCATTCCGGTATCAATCCACTCCTTTATGGCTTAAGATAAAATCACTGGTCCTTGTACTACCCTCCTTCTTCTTAACAAACAAGACAGGAGCACCCCACAGGGAAGCACTAGGACAGATGAAACCTTTATCAAGAAGCCCTTGGATTTGAGCTTTAAGCTCTCTCAATTCTGTCGGAGCCATGCGATATGGAGGAATGGAGATGGGGCGAGTGCCAATTTCCAAGTCAATGCAGAAATTTATTTCTCTATCCGAAGGCATACCAGGAAAATTAGTAGGAAACACTTCTCTAAATTCTGACACCACATGAATAGATTCAGTGTCCGTTTGGATTGGCTTAAAAAAAATAACTTTTAAAAAGTAACTTTTTGAAGTGCTGAAAGTTATTTTAAAAATAAGTAGTTATGTGTTTGGATAAAAGTGTTGCAGTTGAAAAAAAGTTGTTGATGTGTTTGGAAAATAAGTGTTGTTAAACACTTTTTTTATCAAAATGTCTGAAATACTCTTAAAACTGTTAACATAATAAAAAGTTGATTAATCTAAGGTTTTTATTTCTAAGTAAAATTAAAACAAAATTAATTTATATTTTAATTCAATCTCAATAACTTAATATTTAAGTTAATTTTAAATGTTCAACTTATTTTAAATTTAAGAAATATATAATTTGAATAGATCACATGAAAGAATTTGGGAATTGTTTAAAAGAATTAAGGGTAAAAAAGTAATATACTTGGTCAAAGTAGAATGCCTTTTAAGTTTAAAAAAAGTAGGGGTCACCCTACTTTTAACTTTGACTTATTTTAAGTTGTTCTTGTAATTGCCAAACACTCTCACAAGTCAAAAACTGACTTTTAAGTCAGTTTGACCCAACTTAAAAGCCCATCCCAACGGGCACTCAATAGAGGGAGACTCTACCTCAACATCCTGAATATGAGCTAAATAAGCCAAACAACTCTGCCCCCCAGTTTCCTACCCCGCATGAAAGATATGACCTTAGCTAACCTAGGCTTGTACCCCCTTCTCACTCTACCTACCCGGGATCTATAGAGTTACCGACTAAGCATTGCCATTAAGCACAACATAATAGGGGGACAACTAAGTCATGTCTAAAATTATATCAAGTCACTCATATCCAGTATAACCAATTTAACCCAAATCTGAAAATCCATAAACACAACAGGACAACACGATTTGCATGGGTGACAATGACTGACTCTTCAACTAGGGTAGAAACATGGATGGGGGCATCAAGTATATCATAAATCATATCAAATTCTGAGGCAAATCGCACGGACACATAAGAATAAGTAGAACCCGGATCAAAGAACATATTAGCCATCCGGTCACAAACAATAAGAGTACTTGTGATCACTGCATCAGACCCTCAGCCTCGGTCTTGCCCGAAAAGGCATAAAACTGAGCCCTGTCATCTTGACGGGCAACCTCCTTTCCTGGCTGCACAACTCCTCTACCTGCATTACCATTTCCCCGGCCTCACTGATTTCCTTCTCATATGCCCAGGTTCTCCACAATTTTAACACACTTAATAACTTAACCAAGTAAATATCGCTGCTATTGAAGCAGTCATATCCTGACCCTCCTTGATATACAATCAATCCATGAAATCGTAATATAACTTCTAACCTCAATTGACATATCTTAATTTCATCATTCGCTAAACAACCCATACATGTTATGACAACAATACTAAATGCATTTTCCAAAGTAATTGTGTTCATAATCTAGCCGTCCTTATCGAAACTTCTTGAATGTTGTCACCTATAAACTTGAATCTGCAAATCTAACCTTAATCCCTTCACAAGCGACGATAGTAGCTAGGGAGCCCCACAAAACTCTTAATTCCAGTCACAGAACTAGGTCGGATCCAATTCCTAACTTCTTCAATCTTTTGGGTATTTACCGTTACCCCTTCCCTTGAAACTAGATGCCCCAAAAAGGCAACCAAAGTCAACCAAAATTCACACTTAGAAAATTTTGCATACAACCTTTGTTTCCCAAAAACACCCAGAATAATACGAAGATGGTCGACATGCTCTTCCTCACTTTTCGAATAAACCAAAATGTCATCAACAAATACTATAACAAACAAATCAAGAAATAGTTTGAACACACCATTCATCAAACTCACGAAAGTTGTAGGCGCATTTGTCAATCCAAACGACATAACTAGAAACTCGTAGTGGCCATAGCGGGTCCTAAATGCCATCTTGGGCACATCCTCGGGCCCAATCTTTAACTAATGGTAGCCAGATCTTAAATCAATCTTAGACAAAATTGATGCACCCTGCAGTTGATCAAACAGATTATTTATTCGAGGCAATGGGTACTTGTTCTAAATGGTGACCCTATTCAATTGTCGATAATCTATACACATCCTCTCTTGCTAGTGATGGTGTTATCCCTTTTGTTGCTCTAGTTCGGACCATAGAGTGAAGGAGGAAATATACCAATTTGTATCACCTAGATACTAATTGGATTCAAGTCATAGCACAAAGGAGTAGAAAGAAGTGAGTTTTTCCTAAAGTCCTATAGCCTCTCGAAGAAAAGTACGAATGTCTTCGTACCGTTCCGCAAGACTCTACTAGACTCATTTTGGTACAATGAGATCAATGAACCTAGGCTCTGATACCAACTTTGTCACGACCCAGACCGTCATGATTAGCACCCACACTAACCCTCCGGTGGGAGAACCAAAACTACAGCCCAACTAATCAACTTAACCAAAGTACTACGTATTTAAAGCTACAGAAGCAGGTTTAAATAACTATATAATTAATACGGAGTCCCCATAAACTCTGGAAGTTCAACAAACATCTAACAACTAATGCGGAAATACCCCTAGAACCTGAAAGTCATTGTACCAAAACTCTACTAACGATAAGTCTAAGACCAAGAGGTATAACCCCGAAACTAAACAAAAACCTTAAACAAATAGTCTGAGTCCGAAAAGAGTGGACTTAAAGAAGAGAGATCCATGGCAGCCTGAAAGAACTGGCTTACCCTTGAATCCGGTCACGCTCAATAGTCACCTAGCTGAGGTTTATCAATAGCCGCCTGAAGATGCCATGTACTCAACAAAGAAAGAGCAAGTTTGATATCAGTACACAACCACATTGTACTGGTAGGATCACGCAGCTATCCTAATAAGTGAAACATATATAAGTCATTACAATATAATAAAATAGGCATATACCGAACATATACAACATTAATCATCTTATTAGGAAACATGTTCAATTCCACATTATCAAGGTTACCATAATCATTTATCAACTCAGGAGCAATGTAACATCCCACATTCTCAATAGCACAAATAAATGTATAACAAGTCAATGGTCCTCTCATGGAACCCACACCCAAACTGTTAGTGTACCGGTTTGTGGTACTCAATCTAATGTTTATGCCGGAACATGGCAATCGATCCCACATTTATGCTGAAATGTGGCGACCGATCCAAGTTAGTGTGTCGAAACGCAACACCCGATCCATTCAATATGCCACAATCACAATCACAAGTATATTATCAAATCATACAATCAAGTCATGATTCATGGCATTCATCATTCATCTATCCTCATTTACAATTAGTGTGATCAATAATGCAACATTCGCATACATACATGTATTATAATGAAGAAAGAACAAACACACATCACACAACATGAAATCACAACCATCACCTACCTGGAATCCAAGCTTGAATCCCCTAAGGCACTTGAATCTTCCCTTTCCAAATTCTTCCCTCTTGTTCGTGGTCTAAAAACATACAATTAACGCAAGGATCAACAAACAAGGCCTACTTACATGGATTGTAATCAATAATGTCAATCCTAGGTCAAACCCTTGATCCTCATACCAAGATTAGGGCTTTTCCCACCATCCAAACAGTTCCAAAACCCTTCCCCAACAATAATTACCCACAAATTTACATTAAACGGATCAAAAAATGGATTCGGGGAGTGAAAACCTAACCTTTAGCCTCAAGAATGGTGGAAAATTGTCAAGAAAACACCTGGGGTCGCCTCTTAGCTTTCAAAGTTGAAAAGTGCAGAATAAAACGAGTTTGGGGTTTATTTTTGACTTAAATCGCGGTTGTCCCGCTACGGCGGTGCCCAACCCGCCCCAGCGGCCCTGCCCTGGCGGGAATAATCCTGCCACTGCGACTTGCACGGAACCAGTAAGCATATTTAAGGATTCCAAACCCCCATTTCACAACACACCTTCATCTCATGACACTCCGAAAATACCCGTTCACGCAAAGATCAATTATGGGAGTTCTACTCTCTTGAATTCAATTCTGTAAAGTTGTACGGGTTCCTTAACGTCTTAGCTATCCACTCATGTAATTGAATTCCATATTAAACCTCTCATTTGTTACCAGATTTCCCTAGACCTCACTGATTCCGATTTCGTCCAAATCTGGACTAGGCTAGGAAATTTCAACTTACTACCAAAAAATTTCCCCATTGGCTTTTCTATAATGACAGGAACAGGTCGTTATACTCACATACAAATTAAATTATACATGTATCGATTAAAAAAAAGGTAAACAAAGATATACCTCAAAATCTTCAATTAAATTATACATATACAGTACAAAAAAAATGAAAATAATGTTATACCTTAAAATCTTCTACTTCTTGTTAGTCCATGGTATATAACCTTTTCGTTGTAATCTGATCAACAAAGTAACATCAACGGATTTTGATGTTGAACTCTTACAATGTTCTTACAATTAGATTTGGCAATGGAATCTGCAATTTTTTTTAGAAAAACTTGAGTTAAACCCAAAGAAAAAGACGGAGGAGGGATGGATGAAATTTTTAAATTTTGATTCGCTTGAGTGATTTAGGGGGAACTGAGAAATTTTAGGAGAAAATTAAGTGGTTGTGATAAGAGAGAGAATGTTGATTAGTATAAAAGGAGAAAAAGTTTCTATATGTTTTGTATCAAAACGAGGGACCTGACTCATAGCCATTTTCTTAAACAATAACCATTTTCCATAATTAATTTAAACTATAGTTATGGAGTATAATTAACTACTAAATATTAGCTTAGTTATATAATTTTCCCTTTAAAAATAGTAGTTTAAGTTAAGGTCCGTGGATTTAGGTCAACATTCAATCCAAGTTATATTGGATGCAAAAATCTTATGTAACTTGTAAAATTACCCGCGCCTCGCGCGGATATTTAATATCACGAAATTTGTAAAATAATAATTAAAAACCTATCAGTCATTAAAACTAAAACACTATATTATCTTACATACAAGATTACGTAGTAACGAATATTAATAATGTAATGAAAAATAATGATTATCATATCTTATCATTTATCCTTCAATCAATCATCTTTAATTTGATTTTACAATTTATCATTTTGTTTCTTGGAAGTGTTACTATTTGTTATTTTGGGGAATCAAATGCACATCAATTTGAGATATATATTTTTTAATAAATAAATAATCGTTGGTGAAGGGATAAATAAATTTTAAATGGCTGAAAAAGTGAACAAATATTCTAATTTTAACGTGTAGAAAGTTCAGCCCTACCTTTTGCTTTACATATATCATTTTAAAGTTCCTCATTTAAATGTATCATAAGGAATTATTAAAATGGAAAATTAAAGAGAGAATGTAGCATATGGGACAACAATTCAACTTATTATATATACTTGAAAGGAAAAAATATTACACAAAACTATTCAGTTTGTTTGGGTGCTTATTAAAAATCAGCATACCAGATTGATGAAGTTCAATTTGAAACTACACTTCTATTCCAATCGCATTATCGAGCAACACATCTATTAATTCAAGAAAAGTATTTACAACTTGCAGTAAACTTGAGAATCTATCTATACTTCATATTGAATATGAACAATTAATTTATTGTGTAGTTATCTATGTCTTTGGGATCAAAGAGGCTCCAGTCTAGTCATATTCCTCTATAGATCATTTCGCATAATATCCTTGAAGCCATGTCAAAAGTTTATTAATTATTGTCTTCTTTTCCTGGTTCACTTCGCACATTAAGGTGCGATAAGGTTTTTAAGGTCTTTATGTCCTTACAATGGCATACCAAATTTGATTTTTTTACTTCAAGAGATGGTAATATAGATCTTTAAGGAATTTTCTTATTGTACCTTCATCAGTTTCAGTAGAGAAAACTTATGTAGATACTCAATTAACGTGTGTTATTTAATATGTACTAACAAATACTTATATAAAAATAAATTTGCAGAAACATAAACGAAAAATGTTAAAGCATGTACTCAAATATAATAATTAATAACATAAGCATAAATTAATGATTGTAAAAACATACCAAGATCTATAACAATAGAATGAAACAGAAAGAAAAAAACGAGCCACTAAATGCACAGTGTCCCCTTAGGAAATTATTCCCCTCTAGTACTAAGGTTTAAGAGAATTGATCCTCTCAAGATAGAACGATTCTATTCTCTAGTGTATTGATACAAAAGAAATGGTGTTGGTAATCCACTCAACAGGAGCAAAGTACACGAATATTTAATTGTGCAGAAGAAAAAGAAGTTTAGAATTTTCCTTGTTTTCAAATGAGAGGAAATCCCTCAATTTATAGACAACGAAAGGCAGTGTGAACAAATGTTTATTGTGACTTATCGGGAAGGTCACAACTCTATGGAAAGTTACAACCTTTCAAAAAGGTCATAACCTTTCATAAAAGTCACAACTTTTCATAAAAGTCACAACTCTTCATAAAAGTCGCAACTTTTCATAAATGTCACAACTTTTCATGAAAGTCGAACTTTTAATAAAAGCCACAATTTTTCATGAAAGTCGCAACTCTTCATATTTCATTCACACCTTTTAAAATCAAACTATGAGTACTTAATATATCAATTTGAAGCTCTAATAAATTACATTGACCTTCAATCTATATTGTACCACACCTAGACAAAAAAAAATGATTAACTCAAATCACCAAAGGTAAAGTAAGATTATGGAGAAATGGTAGACTAATGCATGCAACAATGCAAGTATACATATGTAACGATCGGTTTCCATTGTTATGGAAAAAGCAATGGGGAAAGAATTGGGCCAAAAAACTTTTGGGTAGTGACTTGGAAATTCCTAGCCTAGTCCAGATTTAGATGAAATCTGAGTCAGGTGAGGTCTAGGGAAATATGGTAACGAATGAGAGACTGAATTGTGAATTTGATCACATGAGTGGATAGCCAAGACGTTATGGAACCCGTACGGGTTTACGGAATCAAATTTGAGAGAGTAGAACTCCCGAAACTGATCTTAGCGTGAACGGGTAGTTTTTGAATGTCAAGGGTTGAAGGTGTTTTGTGAAATGGGAGTTCGGAACTCAAATTCCGACTCTCTGTCTCCATGTAAGCCGCCAGGGAGGGATTAATACCGCCATGGTGGGGCCGCTGTGGCGGGATAGGATTCGGTGTAGCGGGCCAACTGCGACTTAAATCGGGTAAAGACCCCAAAAATGTTATTTTTCTGAAACTTTCATTCTTGAGAGCTAAGAGACGACTCAAGGAAAGTTCTTGATAGTTTTCCACCTCTTCTAGCGCTAAAGGTAAGGTTTTTACTCCCCTAATCTATTTTCGATTCGTAGAACTTATATTCTTGGGTAATTATCATTGGGAGGGGGGGGGGGGGTTGACCTGAAGTTAATGGTGGAAAAAACCCTAAGTTAGGTATTGGGATCTTGGGTTTGGCCTAGGGTTGATAATGCCGATTGTAATCGGGGTAATTAGTCCTCGTTTATTGATCATTGCATAACTGATTGTTTTTAGACCATGAACAAGCGAAAAGAATCCAGAAATGGAAGGCTCAAGAGTCTTAGGAGGATTCAAGCTTAGTTTCAAGGTAGGTAATGGTTTGATTTCATGTTTGTGTGATATATGTCAAAAATTGCTTCATTGTAATGCATGCATGTAAGTGAATGAGGCACTATATATCAAACCTAATGAAATGAGTACAAATGAACAATTGCATGCCATGAGCGTAATACTTGATTGTATGATTATGATTATGTACATTATGGGTGTGATTGTGATTGTGGTTGTGTTGATTGAATCAGGTGTCACGTTTCGATACATACATTAGATCAAGTGTCACATTCCGACACATACCTTGGATCGGGTGTCACGTTCCAATATATATATTGGATTGAGTGTCACGTTTCGACACGTATATTGATCGGATGTCACATTTCGACACACTAGCAGTTTGGGTATGGGTTCCATGAGAGGACCATTGTACTGTCGTATTTACTTGTTATTGAGAATGTGGAATAGTACATTGCTCCTGAAATGATAATTGATTTATATATTTTGTATATACGTGTTCACTGTGTTTTGATTACTTTTATATGTTTCGCTTACTGGAATAGCCACGTGATCCTACCAGTAAATTTTGGTTATGTACTGATACTGCACTTGCTCGTTATTTGTTGAGTACAAGCCTCTTCAGGCGGCTACGGATAGACCTCAGCTAGGAGATCAGTGATCGAGATCGGATTCAAGGGTTAGCCAGTTCTATTAGGCTTTCATGGATCCTTTATTTTTTCTTAGTCCATTCTCTTCGGACTCAGACTAGCGTTTAGATATTTCTTATGTTTGGTTGTGGTTATACCCCTTTTTCTTAAACTTGTTACACTTTAGATGATTTCGTACAATGACTTTCAGTTATAGGGGTTATCTTCTGCAATAGTTGTTAGTTGCTTTGTTGAACTTCCAGAGTTTATTGGAACTTCGTATTTCTTTAGTCATTTAGACCGGCTTCCATATCTTTAAATGCTTAGTTTTTGGTTAAGGTTGCTTAGTCTGGTTGTAGTAATGGTTCTCCTACTAGAGGGTTAGTGTGGGTGTCAATCATGATGGTCTAGGTCGTAACAAAGTTGGTATCAGAGCCCTAGGTTCGTTAATATCATTGTACCAAAACGAGTCTACTAGAGTCTTGCGGAATGGTACGGAGACGTTTGTACTTTTCTTCGAGAGGCTATAGGACTTTAGGAAATCTCTTTGTTTCTACTCCTTTCATGCTATGACTTGATTCCAATTGGTATCTTGCAATCCAAAATGGTATCTAATCTTTTTCCTTCTTCTGTCCGCAGATGGTTAACACACATTTCAATGGCGTTAGGCCCGTAGCTAGCTCAAGTCAATGAGCCAACCGAGGAGTCCGCAGCAAGAGGCCTCGGTCGAGGCAGGGGTAGAGGAAGAGAAAGGGGTAGAGGCCGAGGAAGGGTGGTACCCGCTAGGGGTGGAGCTCCAGTTGAGAATTCTCCCAGAGATGAGGCTCCTCCTGCGCATCACGAAGTGGTAGAAAAGAATGTGGAAATTGAGGACAAGGAGGAGGTTGGACCAGAAGGGGATGCACAGGCAGAGGCTAAAGGTGTTCCTCCCTTAGACCCAGTGTTAGCTCAACAGATTATGACTTTTCTGAAGGGATTGGTCAGTCCTGGAGTCCTTCCCACAGTGCAAGCGACTCAACCTCCAGTCAATCCCCCCATTGTTGTTACTATTCCCAGGGTGGGTGGAGCTGTAGGCACTGAGTCCTTTTTCCATCCCCTATTAGGTCCTGTGATGACTGGTAATGACCATGAGATTCTGAGAGTAAGGACGCCTATGAATTTATTTTGGACTGCTATGAAAGGCTTCACAAGTTAGGTATTGTACACCAGCATGAGGTAGAGTTCATGACCTTCCAACTTCAAGGTGAGGCTAAGCAATGGTGGAGGGCCTACGTGGAAAGCAAATCGTCAATTTTACCCCCACTCACTTGGACGCAATTTCATGCTCTGTTTCTAGAAAAGTATGTGCCTTGAACTTTGAGATACTGAAAAAAGGATGAGTTCATGGATTTGGAGTAGGGTGGTATGTCGGTAGCTGCTTATGAGGCTAAGTTCCATGTTTTTTCTAGATATTCTACACAATTGATGACTACTGAGGAGGAGAGGATTCGTCTATTCGTTAAGGGATTGAACCCAGAATTACAGGTATTGTATGTTCACATGACTTCTGTAGGAAAAAGTTTTAATGAGGTGATAGACCTTTTAAAGAAAGTAGAGGGAGTTCAACATGATGGGCAGGCCAAAGCTCTGGCTAAGAAGCCCAAGAGCACAGGTAACTTCCATAGTTCATACTCCAGAGGTGCAGGTAGGATGATGCTTGCAGCCTGGAAAATTCAGTCAGTCTTGCCCGCTTCTAAAGGTAGTGACTTAGGAACTCCACAACAGAATTTTATTCAAGATAGCCAGAGAGCTGCGCCTTCGGCTTGCGGCAGGCCGTCATTTGATCATAGTTGTTATAATTGTGAATAACCTGGGCATATGAGGAGAGATTGTCCCCAACCGCGCATGTTTGACCCCACGTAGCAGCAGACTAAAGCAGTGGTACCTGTGGGCAACGGTAATAATGGTAGAGGACGTCCACAAAATGGGTGAAGAGTGAATCAGCAAGGATATGGAGGTCGGGGAATGGTAATGCAGGTAGAGGAGCAGTGCAGCTAGGCAAGGAGCTTGTTTGTCAAGATGAAAGGGCTCACTGTTATGCCTTTTCGGGCAAGAGCGAGGCAAAGTCATTTGATGCAGTGATCACAAGTACTATTCTTGTCTGTGACCGGATGGCTACTATTTTGTTTGATCCTGGTTCTACCTATTCATATGTGTCAGTTTGGTTTGCCTTGGGATTTGATGCGGTTTGTGATGTACTTGATGCCCCTATCCATGTTTCTACCCCAGTTGGAGAGTCTTTCATAGTCACCCATATATATCGTGCTTGTTCTATTTTATTTATGGGTTTTTAGACTTAGGTTGATTTGGTGTTTTGGATATGACTTGGTTTTCCCCGTATTATGTTGTGCTTAATTGTAATATTAAGTCTGTGACTCTAGAGATCCGGAGTAGGGAAAACAAAAGTTATACAATAAATTTCCAAGTGTGAGTTCTGGTTGACTTCAGTTGCCTTTTAATTTGGGGAATGTGGTTTCAAGGGAATGGGTAATGGTAGATCCCCAAAAGATTGAAGCAGTCATGAATTGGGTCCGACCTAGTTCTGTGACTGAAATTAGGAGTTTTGTGGGGCTCTCCAGCTACTATCGTCGGTTTGTGAAGAATTTTTCTTCCATTGCCACGCATTTGACAAGGCTGACAAAAAATGAGGTAACTTTCGAGTGGACTGACAAATGTGAAGAGAGCTTTCAAAAGCTCAAGACTCTTCTGACCACAACACCTATTTTGGCACTACCGATGGAAGATAAAGATTTCATTATTTATTGTGATGCTTCACATTCGGGCTTGGGTGATGTGTTGATGCAGGATAAAACTGTCATATCTTATGCATCACGGCAGTTGAAGGTGCATGAGCGAAATTACCCGATGCATGATTTGGAGTTGGCAGCGGTAGTATTTGCCCTTAAGATCTAGCGGCATTACCTTTATGGAGTCAAGTGTAAGGTATTTGCTGTCCACTGTAGCCTACAATATGTATTCACTAAAAAGGACCTAAATCTGAGACAACGAAGGTGGATGAAGTTACTTAAGGACTACGATGTCACCATCCAATATCATTCGAGTAAGGCTAACGTGGTGGCAGACATATTAAGTCGAAAGCAGGTGAGTATGGGTAGTCTAGCTTGCTTGGGTGTATCCAAGCAATATTTGGCCTAGGAGATCCAGACTTTGTAGTCTAAGTTCATATAGTTGGGCATCTCAGAGAAAGGTGGGGTGTTAGCTAGCATTGAGGTTAGGCCCACTTTCATTAAGGAGATCAAGGCCAAACAAGTTGAGGATGAGAATTTGAATGAGCTTAGAAAGAAGATAGTGTATGGCAAGGCACAAGATGCGACTCTTGATGCGGGTAGTGTGCTCAATTTTAAGGGAAGAATGTGTGTTCCCCGAGTGGATGATTTGGTTTAGAAAATTTTGACAGAATCCCATGGCTCACGGTATTCCATTCATCCGGGTGTGACCAAGATGTACCGAGATTTAAAACGACTTTATTGGTGGTCTGGCATGAGGAAAGACATAACGGAGTTTGTGGCTAAGTGTCAAAACTGACCGCAAGTAAACTATGAGCACCAAAGGCCTGCAGGTTTGCTTCAGCGAATGCCAATTCCGTAATGGAAGTGGGAAAGAATAGCTATGGATTTTGTAGTTGGTCTTCCCAAGACCTAGGGGAAGTTTGATTCCATTTGGGTAGTAGTTGATAGACTGACTAAGTTCGCCCACTTCATTCCAGTCAGAGTAGATTATAATGCGCAACAGTTGGCTAAGGTGTATGTGAAGGAGATAGTGAGGATGCATGAAGTGCCCATTTCTATCATCTCAGACCGTGGTACGCAGTTCACTTCCAAGGTTTAGGGAAAATTACATAAGGAGTTGGGCACTCAACTCACTTTTAGCACAGCCTTATTCCATCCGCAAATGGACGGGCAGTCAGAGAGGACTATTCAAGTGTTAGAGGACATGTTGAGGGAATGTGTGATTGACTTTGGAGGACATTGGGATAAATTCCTACCTTTGTGTGAGTTCTTCTATAAGAACAGTTACCGCTCCAGCATTGATATAGCACCGTTCGAGGCCCTTTATGGGAGGGGATGTAGATCACCTATAGGATGGTTTGAGGCTGGAGATGTGAAACCTTTGGGGGTTGATTTGGTGAAGGATGCTCAGAATAAGGTAAGAAGCATCCAAGCTAAGCTTCTAGTAGCCCAGAGTTGACAGAAGAAGTATGCAGACCGTAAGGTAAGAGATATGTCATTTCAGGCCGGTGAATAAGTTCTTCTTAAAGTGTCACCCATAAAAGGGGTGATGAGATTCGGAAAGAAGGGCAAGCTTAGTCCACGATACATTAGACTATTTGAGATTCTTGACTCTGTAGGGCCAGTGGCTTATAGGTTGGCCTTACCTCTTAACTTATATGGATTTTATCTAGTGTTTCATGCGTCCATGTTGAAGAAGTATCATGGGGAAGGGGATTACATCATAAAATGAGACTCAATTTTGTTAGATAAAGACCTTCAGTATGAGGAGGAACCGGTTGCAAATCTTGATCACAACGTTCGAAAGCAGAGGACCAGTGAGATAATGTCTGTGAAAGTTCAATGGAAGCATCGTCCAGTTGAGGAAGCTACTTGGGAAACTGAGAAGGACATGCGAGACAAGTATCCTCAGTTGTTCAACGATCCAGGTACTACTCTACCCTTACTTTAGCCATTTTTTCCTAGTTTATCACTCGGAGACGACTGATGGATAAATTGGTATCTATTGTAACGACTGGTTTCCATCGTTATGGAAAAGCTAATGGGGAAAGAAATGGGCCAGAAAAACTTTTGGGTAGTGACTTGGGAATTCCTAGCCTAGTCCAGATTTAGATGAAATCTGAGTTAGATGAGGTCTAGGAAAAGCTGGTAACGAATGACAGATTTAATTATGAATTTGATCATATGAGTGGATAGCCAAGACGTTGAAGAGGCTGTACGTCTTTACAAAATCAAATTCGGGCGAGTAGAACTCCCAAAACTGTTCTTAGCGTGAACGGATAGTTTTTGAATGTCAAGGGTTTAAGATGTGTTGTGAAATGGGAGTTTGGAACTCAAATTCCGACTCTTTGTCTTCGTGCAAACTGCCAGGGCGAGGCCGCTGTGGCGGGATGGGGTCCGTCGTAATGGGCCAGTCGCAACTTAAATCTGGTAAACACCCTAAAAATGTTATTTTTCTGCAACTTTCATTCTTGAGAGCTAAGAGACGACCCAAAGGTAAGGTTTTTACTCCCCTAATCCGTTTTTCGATCCGTAGAACTTAGATTCTTGGGTAATTATGATTGGGGGAGGGTCTTGACCTGAAGTTAATGGTGGAAAAATCCCTAAGTTGGGTATTGGGATCTGAGGTTTGGCCTAGGGTTGATAATGTCTACTGTAATCCGAGTAATTAAGCCTCGTTTATTGATCCTTTCTTAACTGATTGTTTTAAGACCACGAACAAGCAGAAATACTCCGGAAAGGGAAGGCTCAAGAGTCTTAAGAGGATTCATGCTTGGTTTTGAGGTAGGTGATGGTTTGATTTCATGTTTGTGTAATATATGTCGGGAATTCTTCATTGTAATGCATGCATGTATGTGAATGAGCCATTGTAGATCAAACCTAATGAAATGAGTACGAATGAACAATTGCATGCCATGAGCCTAATACTTGATTGTATGATTATGAGTATGTACATTATGGGTATGATTGTGATTGTGGTTGTTCTTATTGGATCAGGTGTCACGTTCCGACATATATATTGGATCGGGTGTCACGTTCTGACACATACCTCGGATCGGGTGTCACTTTCCGACACATATATTAGATCGGGTGTCACGTTCCGACACATATATTGGATCAGGTGTCACGTTTCGACAACTAATAGTTTGGGTATGGGTTCCATGAGAGGACCATAGTACTGTTGTATTTACTTGTTATTGAGAATGTGGAATTGTACAGTGCTTCTGAAATGATAACCGATCTATATATTCTATATATGTGTGCTTATTGTGTTGTGATTACTTGTATATGTTTCTTATACTTGAATAGTCGTGTTATCCTACCAGTACATTGTAGTTGTGTACTGATACTGCACTTGATCATTCTTTATTGAGTACAGGGGATCTTAAGGCGGCTACAGATATACCTCAGCTAGGAGATAAGTGATCTAGACTGGATTCAAGGGTGAGCCGGTTCTTTCAGGCTGCCATGGATCCTTCATTTTTGTTTAGTCCATTCTCTTCGGACTCAAACTAGCGTTTATATATTTCTTATGTTTGGTTAGGGTTGTACAACTTTTTCTTAGACTTGTTGCACTTTAGATGTTTTGGTACAATGACTTTCAGTTCTAGGGGTTAACTTCCGCAATAGTTGTTAGTTGTTTTGTTGAACTTCCGGAGTTTATGGGAACTCCGTATTTCTTTAGTCATTTAAATCTGCTTCCGTATCTTTAAATGCTTAGTTTTTGGTTAAGCTTGCTTAGTTTGGTTGTAGTAATGGTCCTCTCACCGGAGGGTTAGTGTGGATGTCAATCACGACGGTCTGGGTCGTGACAACATATGATTAAAGGAGAAGAATTCACAATTCCAAAATTAAAAAGAAAATTTTAAAGGTATAATTGTTATATATACATTTGAGCCAACTGACTCACATAATTTGGCCCAATATTTCACTCTGGTACCAGTTGGTTAAACTTAAGTTTGACCTAGCATTTCTATCTGGCGATCAATTGCTTAAGGAAGTTCAAAGGGAGGCTGATATTTATACATACGTAAGATTTGGTGGAGGCTTAATTTGTACTATGGTGGTGACGATTGTGAAGCTTTCTGAGAGGAGGAAAGACTAATTTTGGAAATAAATAAATTAAAAAGAAACCATAATTTGTGATGGTATCACGTAGGCGGGCCTAGAGTTCTCTTTTATATATATATGATGATATATGAATCTGATTAAATTCCTTCTGCTTAAAAAAAGAGAGAGAAACAAATTGTTGGGTGAAGGCTTTTCAACCTCCATGCAGGGTCTTTTCCTATGACAGAAATAAAGAGAGGAAAAGGACTGCAATAACTCCATGTTCATCTCTTTTCTGCCAAAGGAAAAAGTCTTCTTCCAACATAATATCTCTATATTTTTTTTCCGATTATTTTATTGATATTTTTACTTGGGTATCTCTTATAATAAATTTTCAACTACTTCTATTCAATGAATAAAAACCTAGCTACCACATTTAATGTTACAGCATATACCAGTTCAATAATTCATTTGTAGAAGTTTCTCTTATTTAAAGTCACCAACCACTATCTATTCAAACACTTTTTATCTAATTACTTCTCAATTTTCAACAAATCAACTGAATTCATGGCATCTTTTTCTGCGAGTTCTTCACACTACTCTACTCAATGGAAGTATGTTGTGTTTGTAAGTTTTAGAGGTGAAGATATTCGTAAAAATTTTACGAGTCACTTGTTTAAAGGTTTGAATAATAGGGGAATATTCACTTTTCAAGATGATAAAAGGCTAGAGTATGGCGATTCGATCCCAAAAGAACTCATGAAAGCTATCAAAGATTCTAAAGTTACCCTTGTTGTATTCTCAAAGAATTATGCTACATCGAGGTGCTGCTTAGATGAACTAGTGAAGATCATGGAATGCAAGGACAAAAATGGACAAATAGTCATACCTATCTTCTATGATGTGGATCCATCACATGTTCGAAACCAAAGGGAGAGCTTTGCAGAAGCATTTTCCCAACACGAATTGAAGTATAAGGATGATTGTGAGGGAATGCAAAAGGTGCAAGGATGGAGGACTGCCTTAACTGCGGCCTCAAATCTAAAAGGACATGATATCCGTGATGGGTGAGTTAAAAGCACATAATTACTTATAATGAAAAAAGAATGAAACTGCATAAACAATCTAATTTCATTGATTATCATATAGATGTAAGAAATGTTTTATACATTTTTTCCGGAAAAGAGAATGATTGTAGATTATATATGTTTCTATCAGTAAGAAGGCATAGTCCTATCATACTTAAATTAATATTTCCTATTTAATACTCTCCTGAATATTAACAATGTGAAATACTTTTTCAAATTTCCCACAATTAATCTTTTTATATTTATGTAGGATTGAATCTGAGAATATTCAGCAGATCGTCGACCATATCTCCAAATTATACAAGAGTGCTTATTTTTTATTTTCTTCGCAAGCAATGTGAAATACTTTTTCAAATTTCCCACAATTAATCTTTTTATATTTATGTAGGATTGAATCTGAGAATATTCAGCAGATCGTCGACCACATCTCCAAATTATACAAGAGTGCTTAATTTTTAAATTCCTTCTGCTTAAAAAAAGAGAGAGAAACAAATTGTTGGGTGAAGGCTTTTCAACCTCTGTGCGGGGTCTTTTCCTATGACAGAAATAAAGAGAGGAAAAGGACTGCAATAACTCCATGTTCATCTCTTTTCTGCCAAAGGAAAAAGTCTTCTTCCAACAAAATATCTCTATATTTTTTTTCCGATTATTTTATTGATATTTTTACTTGGGTATCTCTTTTCATAAAATTTCAACTACTTCTATTCAATGAATAAAAACCTAGCTACCACATTTAATGTTACAACATATACCAGTTCAATAATTCATTTGTAGAAGTTTCTCTTATTTAAAGTCACCAACCACTATCTATTCAAACACTTTTTATCTAATTACTTCTCAATTTTCAACAAATTAACTGAATTCATGGCATCTTTTTCTGCGAGTTCTTCACACTACTCTACTCAATGGAAGTATGTTGTGTTTGTAAGTTTTAGAGGTGAAGATACTCGTAAAAATTTTACGAGTCACTTGTTTAAAGGTTTGAATAATAGGGGAATATTCACTTTTCAAGATGATAAAAGGCTAGAGTATGGCAATTCGATCCCAAAAGAACTCATGAAAGCTATCAAAGATTCTAAAGTTACCCTTGTTGTATTCTCAAAGAATTATGCTACATCAAGGTGCTGCTTAGATGAACTAGTGAAGATCATGGAATGCAAGGACAAAAATGGACAAATAGTCATACCTATCTTCTATGATGTGGATCCATCACATGTTCGAAACAAAGGGAGAGCTTTGCAGAAGCATTTGCCCAACACGAATTGAAGTATAAGGATGATTGTGAGGGAATGCAAAAGGTGCAAGGATGGAGGACTGCCTTAACTGTGGCCTCAAATCTAAAAGGACATGATATCCGTGATGGGTGAGTTAAAAGCACATAATTACTTATAATGACAAAAGAATGAAACTGCATAAACAATCTAATTTCATTGATTATCATATAGATGTAAGAAATGTTTTATATATTTTTTCCGGAAAAGAGAATGATTGTAGATTATATATGTTTCTATCAGTAAGAAGGCATAGTCCTATCATACTTAAATTAATATTTCCTATTTAATACTCTCCTGAATATTAACAATGTGAAATACTTTTTCAAATTTCCCACAATTAATCTTTTTATATTTATGTAGGATTGAATCTGAGAATATTCAGCAGATCGTCGACCACATCTCCAAATTATACAAGAGTGCTTATTTTTTATTTTCTTCGCAAGCTGTGGGAATAGATACTCATTTAGAGAAAGTAGAGTCCTTACTT